>PVIW01002781.1:0-198789 GCA_004026585.1 Noctilio leporinus | reverse complement strand
TGTAAATAGTGCCACTATGAACATAGGTGTGCATAGGTTCTTATGAATTGGTGTTTCAGGATTCTTTGGGTATAGTCCAAGTAGTGGAATTGCTGGATCAAAAGGCAGTTCCATTTTTAGTTTTTTAAGGAAACCCCATCCTGTTTTCCACAGTGGCTGCACCAGCCTACATTCCCACCAACAGTGTATGAGGGTTCCCATTGCCCCGTGGATGCCTTTTATTTTTTTTCTTGACTGATTGCTCTGGCTAGAACTTCCAATGATAAGTTGAATAAAAGTGGTGAAAGTAGACATCTCTGTTTTATTCCTGATACTCAGCAGTGAAAAGCTGAAAGTATTGAGTATGATGTTAGCAGTTATCATTTATGGCTTTTATTAGGTTGAGGTATAGTCTCTCTGTACCTGCATTGTTGAGAGTGTTTTTTTAAAATCAGAAATGGAGATTGAATTTTGTTAACTGCTTTTTTTTTTTGCATCTATCAAGATGATCATTTGATTCTTATCCTTCATTTTGTTAATGTTGTGTGTCACATTGACGTATTTGTGGACATGGAACCATTCTGTATCCCTAGAGTAAATCCCATTTGATCATGGCATATTATCTTTTTAGTGTATTGTTGAATTTAGTTTGCTAATATTTTGTTGAGGATTTTTGCCTCTGTGTTCATTAGGGATTAGCCTATAACTTGAGTGTGTGTGTGTGTGTGTGTGTGTGTGTGTGTGTGTATGTGACATCCCTATCTGGTTCTGGTATGAGGGTAATGCTGGCCTCATACTATGTGTTTAGAAGAGTTTGAGAAGGATTAATATTAATTCTCCTTTTAATGTTTGGTAGAATTTATCAGTGAAGCCATTTGATCCTGGGCTTTTGGTTTTGGGAGTTAATTTTGTTTACTGATTCAACATCTTTCCTAGTAATCAATCTGTTCAGCTTTACTGTTTCATCATGATTCAGTCTCAGTAGGTTGTATGTTTCTAGGAATTGTTACATTTTTTCTAGGTTCCAGTTTGTCAGTATACAATTCTTCATAGTGGTCTCTTGTACCCCTTTGTAACAGAGATGTTATAATTGATACCTATTTTTTCCTGCCTCTCTGAACAATGTGTTATAAATTTTGCCTTTTGCCTAATTATTATTACAGCTTCATGGCATGATCAAAGTTCCTGCATTTTCCTTTCTATTAAGAAGATTTTGTGGCCCTGGCTGGTGTGGCTCAGTGGATTGAGCACCAGCCTGCAAACCCAAGTGTTGCTGGTTCGATTCCCAGTCAGGGTACATAACCAGGTTGCAAGCCAGGTCTTCAGCCAGGTCCCCAGATGGAGGCAGGTGAAAGGCAACCGTACATTGATGTTTCTCTCCCTCTCTTCCCTTCTCTCTAAAAATAATGAATAAAATCTTTAAAAAATAAAATAAATGTGAAAAAAAAAAAGATTTTGTAATTTCAAAAGGCTAGAAAATACCTATATGTTTTGGAGAGTTGCCTGTCAATTTACCAGGCTGTGTGGTATGTGTATTCTCTTGTATGTGGCATGCTCATACTCTTGGGACAGTGTTTAAAACTTGTGATTTGTGACATTGCTCTAGAACTTTTGAGTCATAATGTTTGCTTGGAGATTTTGGGTGGTGTTTGGCCAATACAGGAAATACTGAAAAACTGTTAGATAATTCAAAGTTATTTTTATTGGGTACAAAAAAATTGTTAAGGACAAGAAGGAAAACTTAATAAGCAGGGCAGGAATTATAGCTTAACATACCCTACTGGTGCCTGTTTAATTATAGTACTTCCCCCAGAACTTTTTAATCCTATTACTTTTATACTTAATGAGGAGACTAGTTAAAACATAAGCCAAACAGAACTATTACAAATAATGGGGATAAATGGTGGGTATAGCCAGATGTTTTGCCTAAAGTTAAAAGAGTTAAAGAATCTAAACTCTGTTAAACTTGCCTTGCAGGCCCTAAAAGGTTAAAAAAAAAAAAAAAAAAAATCTTGGGGAGGGGGATGGAGCTAAAAAACAAAAAGAGAAACAAAATTCTTAAAGGAGGCTTCTTCTGTCCTTTGACCATCCTGACATCCCTGGGCTTAGTGGTAGGTGCCATTTGAATGATAACTGGTGGGCAAATCTGGGTACAGAATGTTTTAGTTGTGAGAGCCTTTATTTTTGTGTCACTGAGCTACGAATTAAGACTGGGCAGATTTACCACCCATTTCACAGTGGATTTTCAGAATCAGTGCCAAGACAAGGTTTTTTTTTTTTTTTCTTAACCAATAATTTCATTTCAGCCAAAGTGATACTGTTCTGAATATGTAGAATAAATAATGAATATTTATATTTCCTCCTTACTCATCTAGCTGCAACCTTAACAAAATTCCCCATGTCAGCTATTCACTTAATTCAGCATTGTTTTTGAGAGCTTGTCATGTACTTGATGTTGAGAATACAGTCTCAGCCCTCACCCCACACACTGAGTTTTTAGGAGTTGATAGTCTTTGTACTTGATGATCTAATAGATTGGGGATATAGGGGGAGATGGGTATATAATTAAATAGCGCTTGAAGGAAACGCAATAGAGAGATGAGCAAAGGATGTGAACAGGAAGTTTCCAAAAGAAGAAATGCTAATAATGGTCCATAAATGGGAAAAGATCCTCAGCTTTTATAATGGTTAGGGAAAGGCAAATTAAAAAACAAAGAGAGATTTATTTTCTGTTTAACCAGTTGATCCACATTTTAAAGGTTAGTGGCATCCTTTGTTAGATGTGTTGGGGGAACTCTGACTCTTGGTGGGAATATGAATTGCTGCAGACTGTAAGGAAAGCAGACAGTTTCTGTGACAGTTTGGAACATGCATGACATATGACCCAACAGTCCTATTTTTGGAGTCCTGCCTTAAAGAAATAAAAAAACATAGCATGTAAGGATCTGTGTGTGAAGATGTTTATTGCAGGATTATTTGAGTAAATAAACTAGAAGCAACATAAATATCAGTAGGACGAATAAAATAGAATATATTTTATTCATATATAAATAGAATAATATGAATAGAATCCATGTTATGGATTACTTGGTGAAGGGTGTTCATGATATACCAAATGTAAGTAAAATCAAATTACAGAGTATCATATGTAGTATGCTCCTATTTCTTTATTTTTAAATCGTTGATTGACTTGAGAGAGAAAGAGAGAGGGACATCGATTTGTTGTTTTACTTATTTATGCATTATTGGTTGATTCTAGCATGTGCCCTGACCCAGGATCGAACCCACAACCTTGGTGTATTGGGATAATGCTCTAACCAGCTGAATTCCCTGGCCAGGGCTCTATTTCTGATTTTAAAAAGAAGCAGCCCTAAGCGTGTGACCTTGAGAGAAAGATGTGAAAGGACAATGCAAAACTTAATATTGTTTGAAATTAGCAGTAGGGAGTGGAGGTGATTCACTTGCTCCATATACACTTCGAATGATGTATTTGCTCAAACATACTGGCTTTTCTATATAAAAATACTTTAAAATATTATTTGGTTAATGAATAGTAACTTGTCTGAAACCATTTTGGAAACAAAAGCTGGGCAATATCACACTCGCTTTCTCTAATGCCTGCAATAATCTCTTACCTCTTTGGAAACTTTCAGTTAATTATATGATTAAACCTTGAGATTTCCCAACTTTTAGTAAATTCCTTCAGTGTAAAAAGATGGCTTCAGTAAGAGCTATTTACCTCACTCCCTCAGGAGAGTAGTGAGCAAAAGATCATTGAAGCTCTTATCTGGCATTCTCCTTTCCCTTGACTTTCCCTGATTCCACTCTGAGGAAGGACCAGTGGGGTCCCTGGAGGGGACATCTTCTAGTTTGCAGCAGCATCTCCTCAAGCTTGGTTTTCCTGCCTGAGGCCTGGAGAGGTGCTGTTTAATGACGGTGCTGGCATTTGGACACCGGTTTCCTTTCACACTACCCTAGGGTAGCTCATTGCTCTGCCTGCACCATTTTCAATCCTGCCTCCTAATGGGATTTTTGGAACTTGACAAAATTGCTCTCTTGGCAGTTATGGCTAAGACCAAACTTTCAAAAGCAGTGGCACCTCCATCCATATTTTTAAAAGTACATACGTACCACATGGCTTTATGAAAAAAGTACATACCACATTTTTGGCGACTTGAATATCAACCTATACAGATTGTTCACCAAGATCAGTCAGTCCCTTGACCAACTCTCAGTTACGTTTTCCTCTTCTTCTCATGACTATCTCTAGAGAAATGATTCTTAGCATTTTTGTCATCGAGAGGACGAAGTCTGTCCCGAAAGTATTGGCTGAGCAAACTTTTACTTGTGTTGACATTGGCTCGTTACTTTCTGGACAGACCTTGTATACTTGGTAACGTTTAGGGATATTTTTGTCTATCACAACTTGAGGTGAGGAAGGGGTGCTACTGGCATTTAGTGAGTAGAGGCCAGGAATTCTGGTAAACACCCTGCAATGCACAGGATAGCCACTTCAGCAAATAATTACATGGCCTAAAATGCCAGCAGCGCCAAGTTGAGAAATCTTGCCTTAGGGTCCTCGGTGCCTGATTTGACCCCAGTTTACAGGGAGATGCATCTTATGTGACCACCTGATACAGACACACATGTGCAGCTAAAACAGGTTTCCCCCAACAATATTCTTACTAGATAGAATGTACTCATACTTTTTATTGTTTCGTTAAAAACAAAATTGGTACTCATGACCCACTAAGTTGACTTTACCACCCACTGAACTTGCAATCCATCATTTAAAAATCATGATTGTAGACCACTAACTGTACCTCCACCAAAATCTTGACAAGCATTCTAGGCTGCCCCCCACCTTTTCTCTTTCATCTCATTCCCTTTGCTACCCAGTTCCACCTTGCCTTCACCCACGAGAGCCTCTGACCTGGTGACCCTTCCACTTCTTTATGGTCCATCATTCCTCCCTTGTCCTCATCACCCTTCTCCCCATGAGGTACTTGCCTACACTGTACACTCCCTTACCCTTTCTCCTTTCATCCTACCTTCTTGAAAAAAGGCCCACCCTCTGCACACCCTGCTTCGGCCCCAGGCCTATGAACCTGTCTGGAGAAAACAGGCAGCCATCTGTATCACCCTGCTTTTGGTTTATGACCACAAACCTCAAAGGGAACTCTTGGCACAGCTGGGTCCACTGTGTTTCTGTCTGCACCGCACTCTCAGCTGTTGACCTGGCTTACTTCACTTAGAAGAGGAAGCAGTTAGAAACTAGTTTCATCATCGTCTCATGCTGAATCTGGAAGCCTACCTGCACCGTAAGTACATGGGCATTGTAAGCACATGTGCATTGTACCCTGTGCTCTGTTGGCATGCGAGGCTTTCACTCATGCATGTATCCTCTTTCCTATGAGGAACATACTATGGATGCTCATCTTTAGGAAAAAAGCAGCAGCTGCAGTTAACAACACATTCTTGACCCCGTATGCCAGGAAGCTGTTTTCCCTTTCTCATACTCTCCCTCCTACTTCACATTTCTGAAAGAATTGTCCTAATCTCTGCTCCATTTACTCCCCTCTCATTCTGTCTGGAACCTGCTCCAGTTTAGCTTCCGCCCCACCCTTCCACCAAAGCCACACGTCTTCAGGTACCAGGGATATCCAGGTGACTCACACATAGTTGCCATCTTCTGCAGCCTCTCAGCAGCCATTAGCCAGCTGACCGCTCTCTTCTGGGGATACTGGCTTGCATGCCACCCATGGTCCTCACTGCTTCGCCTCCTGTGCCCCGGCCACTCCAATGCCAGCTCTCCTTCTGGACCTACTCACTGAGCTTCTGAAGGTTGGAGCTGCTCTTACATCACTTTGTGTAGGAGTCAGCCTCGGTGTCACCTCCTCAGAGGTTTCCCTGACATGCTTCAACCTCTGCTCTCAGCTTCTTCCTATTTGTTTTCATGTCACTTACCATTTCCTGATAGGACATGCGTGATTCACTTACTGTCTCATGGCACTAGATTATCAGCTCCGTGAGAGAAGCCACGTCTGGCAATGTGTCCCCAAGTGCCTAGAACAACGCCCAGCACATACGTGCTAAAACAGAAAAAAAAAAAAAATTAATGAGTAATTGATGAAGGAAACTTTCCGGTTACAGAGGTTAGCATTGGATGAAGAAAAGTAAATCTTTCCCAGATTTGTGCTAAGGAAGAGAGAATTATGTTGAGCTGGAAAAGCAGTGTCTCATGGGAGTAATATTTTTTTAGGTCACATATTGAAGAGGTAGGGGTTCAAGTACTGAATGAGTGAAGCACATCCTTGCTAAATCCTTGTTGAGTGACAGAAGGCACCCACGGAAGGCAACGGGGTGGAGACAATGGTTGTCTCTCTTGTTTTTATCTCTGAAGAGGGCACTTAAGCTGTCTGCTTGGTAACTTCTGTCACTGGGTTGAAGATGGTAAATTCACTTGTCTCAAGTGTTTGTCATCGACCTTGATGTTCTGGTGAATTGTTTCGGTGCATCACTTGTCCCCTGAGTACAGTTGACCATTCAGAGAGATGTCTCCTGTTTTTCATAAGGTGGAGGAAATTCCTGTGGATGGTAGGCGACAGTCCATGTTCTCTCAGAGAGGCCCTCCAGAACAGGTTAGAGCCCCAAAGTTTTGTGGCTTAAATTAGAGCTCCTCTTTGTTTATATTGTTTCAAGACAGCCCATTTAATTACTTGACACTGGTCTAGGACCTAGTTTGATGTAAGTGAAGGTATTTCCTGAGTGTGGCCCCAGGTCCTGCATGGCAAGTCTTCAGGGGGAGTGTGGGTTATTCCTGGGCCCCGGGGATTACATCAAGAGTACTTTAAGAGGCTTAATTTTTCCTCGAAGGGCTCTCTGTTGGGCTTAGCACCTGTCACTGCTGGGCCCTGCCCTGCAGGGTTAAAGGAGCTCTCCCGGTGGTTAAGATATCAGCGAGGTCAGCCTGAGGTGCAGCCACAAAGAACGCAGTAAGGCATAGATGCCTTTGTGGGATGCCTTAGAATGACTTAAGGGAAGTTTATTTTTAAAAAAGGAATGCCTGAGTGGTTCTAGGTCAGCCTTCCCTTTGACAGGGAAAGAACATGGCCCAGAAGGACGAGACTTGGACCACTTGTCAAAGCTGGCACTGGAATTCACATTCCTGACCTCACCTTTTGGAGCTTTCTCCTTTTCTTGGGTTGTCTGGTTGGACCCTGACTTTAATTCCCAAAAGTTGTTCTTGGTCCTGCGTGTGCATCAGAATTTTGAGGGAAGCTCTGTGAAAATGCTGGTTCCTGAACCCCATCTGATTCACTGACTTGGAATCTCTGAGAGTGGGACCTGGGCATGTTTGTTTGTTTGAAGCTCCCTAGAGGGGCTGCTAGAACCTGTGGCCCGAGAAGAGTTGGTAGTGGGTAATGGTAGCCAGGGCACTGGGGACAGTCACCAAGCAGGGGAAACGGCAGCTGGCTTTGCACAGCGGCCAGACTTGGCCCTTTTCTGATGCAGGACAGCCATCTCAGCAGGGCCAGTCTGCTCTTGCTCTCCGCCTCCTCCAGTTACTTGAACAGGGCCACGGAAGGCTCCAGCTTTAATGCATATGAAAAGGGCTTTTTATTTTCTTTGGTGGTGTTTTCCCAATGTGTTTTGTGCTACTTCATGGAGAATGAAAACTGCATTAAGTTTGAGAAAATCATCTCTTCGAGGGTTTTACGGGTCCTCTGCGGATAAGGGTCCCTAGTTGTCTGCCCTGGCAGTGGCCTGCCCTCTCTCAGACCAGCCGGAAGCCGGAGGGGAACTGCAGGTGCTTCTCTGACCGAGGGGAACAGGGAGTGGATCGGCTGTGCAGGGACAGGTTTGGACACGTTTATAAGGATGGTAAATCCCTTGCTGGTGAGCCAGCAGATGTTTTGGATCTCTGATGCTGTGACCATGGCCGCAGTCTCAAGACTGACAGGGACCCCGAGGTGATGCCCCGTCCCTCCGCCCTCAAAGCTGGCTCTCTGGTGGACCTGACAAGGAGTTTGTCTGGAGCTTTATGGATGTACCTGGTGAAGATAACCGAATAAGCCCTATGGAATCTGAGAAGCATCAGGTGGCCAAGTATCCCTCGCAAAAGAAACCGGAGAAGAACACTTTCCTCTTTAATTGGAAACTGACAGACTGTTTGAGTTTGTTAGAGGCGCTGTAATACAGTATCACAAACTGATGGCTTAAACCACAGACATTTATTGTCTCAGTTCTGGAGGCTGTAAGTCTGAGATCGGGCTTCCAGTGGAGTTGGTTCCTTCTGAGGCCTGTGAGGGAAGGAAGTGCCTGTGTCAGGCCTTTGTTCTTGGCTTGTTGTTAGTTGGCCATCTTCTCAGTATGCCTGTCTGTTTCTGGGTCCTAATTTCCCCTTTTTATAAGGATAGCCTTCACAATGACTCAGGGTCCCCATTCAGGTTCTCATTTTAACTTGATTACCTTTGTAAAAATCCTGTTTCCAAATAAGGCCACATTCTGGGAATGTTAGGACTCCAGCATATCATTTCTGAGGGGACACAATTCAGTAAAGAACACAGATGGTCAAACTGATTTGCATGTTAGAATCTGAATCTGGCACGGAATGCTTGTTATGAAGTTGCCTTTATAGGCTAAGGGGAGCCTAGCCAGTAACAGTTGAGGAATTCTTCACCTGCCTGTTTTACTAACCTGTACTTGGCACTTTGCATTTTATTGGGGCACTGCATTAATATCGCTGTTATGACAACTGCATAAGGCAGGTATTATTATTTCTACTTTGAGCAGCTGAGGTATACCACGATTTACACACAGAATACTGGGTAAGTTTGACTCAAACTCAGATTTTCTACCTCATATCATAGATTTCTCCCTAAACACCAATGATCCTCAAACCTTGATATGCATAAGCATCTCCTCGGAAACTTATAAATGCAGATTTGGGAGGCTCTCCTACTGAATTAGAAGCTGAAGATGCAACCAAGGAATCTGTATTTTTTATTGTTCCCCCTGGATATTTTTTTAAAAAATATTTTATTTCATTATTTTTAGAAAGGGGAAGGGAGAGAGGCAGAGAGGGAGAAAGACATCAATGTATGGTTGCGTTTCACCTGCCTCCAGCCACAGACCTGACTAGAGACCTGGCTTGCAACCTGGTTATGTGCCCTGGCTGGGGAATTGAACCTGCGACCTTTGGGTTCGCAGGCCGGCGCCTTATCCACTGTGCTACCAGCTAGGGCCCCCCTGGAGATTTTGATGTACTCCAAAATGTGAGAACTAATGAAGGGAACCCACCATCACTAAGTTCCCATTTGATATTTTGTTGGTTGGCTTTTGCCTGCGAGGTTCCTGCAGGTGTTGCAGGAAGGAGCTCGCTGGAATCAATCAGGGGGCCCTATGAGCCTAAGGGGACTGACTGATTGCCTTCCAATACAGTATTCCTGCCATTATCCTGATGGGCAGGGTCCGAGTCCTTTGCTGCCCAGGCCATGCCAACTGTCTCTCAGCTAATGGAAAATAAATCTGCCTTGAACTTTCTGTGTTACACAGCCACACCTAATCACAGTGGGGAGGTGGTGGGAGTTAAGTTGAGATGTGTTAACAAACACTGCATGCTTTATCAAAGCAAAAATTAAAAATAGCAAGAAGATAAGGCAAGAAAATAATTGTCATTATTAAGCATTTATTGGTTTCAAATGTATTTTCTATTTATTTATTTATCAAGATTTTATTTAGTATTTTCAGAGAAAGGGGAAGAGAGAGAGGCAGAGGGGAGAGAGGCATCAATGTGTGGTTGCCTTTCACCTGCCTTCAGCTGGGAATCTGGCTGGAGACCTGGCTTGTAACCTGGTTATGTGCCCTGGCTGGGAATCGAACCAGCAACCTTTGGGTTTGCAGGTTGACACCTTATCCACTGTGCCACCAGCCAGGGCCAAATGTATTTGCTTTAAAATACTGTGGTGCATGCCCAGTGCAGAAGAATCACTTGGAGAAAATTTTAAAACAAGGATTCCTGGGCCCCACCCTCAGAGATTTTCTTTCTCAGGTGGGACTCAAAAATTCGGAGCTGCTGGTCTGGGGACCGACCACACTTAGAGCAGGGAACTGAACATTAATGAAAAATTGTTGCTGTGTAGTTCACTTGTTGATATTCCAATGACAATCTCTGGATAATCAAAACTTTCTAAGCATGGGCCATTAGCATATAGATTACAGCTCACACTCTGGATCAATATCCAGCTTATTTCACCATTTTCATTTTATTTTAATGATTATGTAACAAAAATACATGATCTTTTAGTTAGGCCTGCATTTATTAGAGTGCAATCCTTAGGTCACCACCACCAGAATTACCTGGGATTGAGGTTAAACACGGGAGCCACCCAAACCCCAGAGATTCTAATTTAGTAGGTCTGTGTGGGGCCCAAGAATGTGTGATTTATATTTATAAACAGAAGGTTCTTAGATATACTGAAGTTTGAGTGACACTGGGTTGGGGTTAGAAATCAATTCTGCTTTTTACCAGACACATAGTAAAGGTTATAAACGTAGTTAGATTGTGCCTTGGCTGGGGTGGTTCAGTATTGAGTGCTGGCTTTTGAATGGAAAGGTCACTGGTTTAAATCCCAGTTAGGGCTCATGCCTGGGTTGCGGCCCAGGTCCCCAGTTGAGGATGTGTGAAAGGCAACCAATGGATGTTTCTCTTGCACATCAATGTTTCTTTCCCTCTTTTTCTCCTTTCCCCTCTCTCTAGAAATAAATAAAATCTTAACAATAACAACACCAAAACAGGTTGATTATTTGCAGTAGCATTTGTTCTCATTGGTTTCTAACACTGTTTTCTAGTCTGAAATTACTAGGACCTCAGTCTGCTGTGGAGATGTAATTTTTTTTAATTTTATTTATTTATTTATTAAAAAAAAAGATTTTATTTCATTATTTTTTAGAAAGAAAGGAAGGGAGAGAGGCAGAGAGGGAGAGAGACATCAATGTATGGTTGCGTTTCACCTGCCTCCAGCCACAGACCTGACTGGAGACCTGGTTTGCAACCTGTTTATGTGCCCTGGCTGGGGAATCGAACCTGCGACCTTTGGGTTCACAGGCTGGCACCTTATCCACTGTGCTACCAGCCAGGGTTTGGAGATGTAATTTTAACAGACTGCTAGAGTTCTGTTTGAATAATTACCTCTCTACCCCCCCCTCCTTTTTTTTTTTTACATAATCTTATACAGTTCACTTAAAGATAAGTCTTAAAACAAAACAAATGTTTTGTGCCTTGTGCTGGTGAATTCCTTTGATATGTGAAATTTAGGAGAGGGTTTTGGAGTTAATTCAAGGACACTTTGTGGATTTAAACTGCACACACGGTTTAGGATGGCCTTTGGTAGGTTTGTTTGTTATTGGGCTCTGTGTGTATATTTAAAAAAATTGGTGAATATTTTCATGTGAGAGAGGGAGGGCTGGGCTGAGGGACTTGATTCTTTTAGTAAGAGAGTCAATTGCATTGACCAGTTAGGTCTTGTACTGTATGCTCCATGCCTTGCAGATATTTCTGTAAATTGATTTTTTGTTTCCCCTCCTGGAGATAAGATTTTTAGTTCTATGTTTCTCCTTCTGGCAGAATGGGACCTTCACTTCTAGAAAGAGGAGCCAAAATTAATTTTGTCATTGGACTATACATGCTCATATTACTTGATATAACATATTCTTGAAAGGTTGGACATAAATAACTTTTAACACTGTGGCTGAAACTGCATGTGTTTGTCTATACTGGTAGAACTGTACACCTAAAAGGATGACATTTATTGTACGTAACAATACTTTAATAACTGACAAAAGAAGAGAATAAATCGATAGAACTGTACACCTAAAAGGATGACATTTATTGTACATAACAATACTTCAATAACTGAAGAAAGAAGAGAATCAGGGGAACGTGTCACTTTAGCCATCCTTTTTGTGAATTCATTTGCTAAGTGGAGATTCCTTTTGTGATGCAGATGATTCCCCCTAGGATCCTCTTTGTTTCACACTGTTTGAAAATCATTCAGTGTGCTTGATTTCAGTTTATGTGCAGTGGGGTGGGAGGAGTGGAGTTGGCACAGGACTAACTGGGATGGAATTTGGCCTCTCATTCATTCCTTTGGATGGCTTTCTTCTTAGTACCACATCTGGTACATGATGGGAGTCCACAGAGGTTTGGGGGATGAATTAAACCATCATGCTGATGGAGAAACTGAAATGCAGAGAGACCAAGTGGTTTGTCCAGATGTGGGGCAGCAGGGCAGAAGTGGAAGAGGAATCTTTTAGGCCTTCTGACTCCCAGGCCAGTGCTTTTTCACTGTCCTTTCTCCATCTTAGGCCTTGTAAGTTCAGACTTTATCAGTTGGGAGCCTTGCACCAAGGTTCATCTATGTGCTTGTGGTGCTGGAGGCAGGCCGGCACTGTGGAGAAGACCTCACTTTGGAGTCACTCATCAGCTTGGCAAACCATTTCCCGAGTGTCTATGATGTGCTTGGTGGTTGTAGCCTGGAACAAAACAGGCCTGAGCCCTGACCTCATGGAAAGCCCAGGCTGGGAGGGGACCCATGGGCAGGAGACAATAAGACAAACCAGGAGAGGGATGAAGGTTGCAAAGGATTACATGTGGGAGACTGTCCCACAGTAGCCACCATTTATAATGTGACCTTGGGAGAGACACCTAACCTCTACAAGCCTCAGTGTCCTCATCTGTAAAATGGACACATAGTCTTTATGTCCTGAATTTGTTGCAAGGACTCTGGGCACATGGCAGTTAATTTGTTAGAGAGGGTGAGTACATGGATATGTATGTTTCTCATCTTTGTGCTGTTTTGGTTCTTGGAGACAACCTCAGGATGGACGTTTGATATGCTTGCTTTTTCTTCTGTGGTTTGGGTCACCTTAAGAACCATATAGGGAGATGTAGTGAAGGTTGGTTTTGCTCATTGACTAATGAGGTTGAGGTGGGAGCAGGGCTTTCTAGCCAGGGAGCAGGGGTTATGGTTATAGGTGTGCTGAGAGTGATGCCCCCAGCCATCCTCAGGCGTCAGGGGCTGCCAGGTCACAAGCCTGACAGAGATGATCATTTTCCAAGTGTGCCAGGATTTGGAAGGGTTTGGGAGAGGCTTCAGCTGTCTAAATGTATCTTACAGGGCTCCTGGAAGCAGGAGCTAGGTTACTGGATTTGAAATTCCTTGACAAGAACAATGGAAAGGAAGCAAGGGCACCCACAGGCTGTGTAGGTGCTTTAAATGAGAGATGCAGATGAACAAGTCCAAGTTCCAAACATTTTCTGATAATCAGACTTACTAAATACTTATTACTGTATATTTAACAGTTACCACAGGAGGTTCTTACCAGGTACGTGTGGGGAAATACTGGATTAGATCGTAAATCTTGTTGTCCTTACCATTTAGAGCTGGTCTCTGGACCACCAGCAGCATGAGCACCAGCACCACCTCGGAGCTTGTTGGAAATCTCGGGCTGTGCCTAAATCTACTGACTCAGAATTTGCATTTAAAAAACCATTTTATTTATTTACTTATTTTAGAGAGAGGGGGAGGAAGGGGAAACAAGGAAGAGAAACATCGACCAGTTGCTCTGACCAGGGACTGAATCTGCAGCCCAGGCAGGTACCCTGACCAGGAATTGAACCAGCGGTCTTTTGCTTTGCGGGATGATGCCCAACCAGCTGAGCCACCCTGGTCAGGGCAGAATCAGCGCTTGTAATAAGATCCTGAGGTAAGTGGGTATGCACGATAAATTTGGGGCAGGACATACCTAGAGACAGGGACACCTGACAACATTTTAAACCAGGGAGGTGGTGGTCACAGGTCCGATGACCTCTTCAGAGGTACTGAAAGAGATGGTAGGCTAGGGATTTGACCTCAGGTTTCTGACCTTCTGACTCCAAAAAGAGTGCTCATTCCACATCCTCTTGACTGTGGTTCTTACTGACTCATGGGGCCTGTCTCCAGCCTGCTGCCAGGGTCCTCATCTGCCAGTGTTGCACCGGGGAACAATGATACCTGGGGTTAGCAGAAGGATAGGCTGGGACCACCCACATGTGTCATAATTCTTGGCATCTGTTACCTCTTGTCACGAGACATTCTCGCTGTCCTTGGGAGGAGACTTAGGTCCAAATATAAAATTTTGAGTTCTTGGAGACCTGTGGCGGCTTGCGTCATACCAGTGATGGGTCCCTGAAAAAGTCGTTTTATTTCCATCCAAGGACAGGATCAGATGGAGTGCAATTCTTCTAATGCTCCTCCTGACTTTTAAATCCTCCTCCTCCAAGCACGATGTCAGAGAAAAATACCCTGCAAGGCACTTGCCAAATGGCTTGAAATAAGTGCCCATGAACATTTCTGAAAAGACAATTAGAAGCTTATTTGAGGAACTAAAGGCCTGCTGTGCTAGACATTAGTTGGAGAGATATCAGTGCCAATTTGTGAAATTCTCCCTGGGGCTCTTTTTCATCACAGCCCCTGCTGAGAGAAACTACACTGGGGAAGTGAAGAGACTGCAGATTTGGGACAGTGCAGGGCGGGCGTGGGGCAGTGCAGGACAGAGAAGGGAAAAGGGAGCACTGTGAACCAGAGAAAAAGACCATGGCCATGTCTCGTCCCGGGAGAATTGGAATCTTTGCAGATAGAATCAAGTGGAAAAGCAAAGGCCATTATAAATGCATCAGCACTTGAATCATATTACTAGTTTGTACTGGTGTTGTGACTGGGAAGACTCTTTAGGAAACTGAGCCGTAGAGAGGTCAAGGTCTGTGCTCAAGGTCACACATTGGTCTAGTGGCAAAGTCTGGGTCAGGGTTCGGGATCGTGGTTCACCCAGAGCTCTGTCCCTGTGCTCTGCTGCCTTCCCTCTGGGAGGGAAGATGCTAAGCATGTGAAACTTTACAATGATTGGATCCAGATGTGCTGGCTCAGACCTCTTTTAGAGTTAACATGGTGTTTTTTTCCCCTCTTTATGAAATAGAATATTTTAATCTGCTGGTTTCATTGCTAGTCTCTCCCTTGCACACAAGGGTAAAGGTCAGGGGAGAAAAATCACAAGCAGGTAAATACAATACCCCTGTTATAGGGGTGCCCCAGGCTGTTCCCCTCTGCTTGAGGCACTGGATGGAGCCGCCTACAGCAGACGGGCCAGGGGAAAACTCTGCACTGCATGGGGCACAACGTTCGTGTTCAAAGTCAGGGTGCGGATTTGTATCTGCTTGCCAAGGTCTGCAGGGCAAATGCATATTACATTTTTAAAATTAAATTGTGGGAAGGCCAAAACTTTACAATGATTTTTTTTTAGCTTGAGTAGGGGATTCTCAGGGCCTCCAATGCAGAGACATGGCGAGGATATGGCCATTTCTGTGAGGCCAGATTGCTTGTGTGAAACATCTGAAGCCTGTAATGTTTATGTCCCATGGTTGAGCAATACATTATACATTGCTTTGGTTTAAAATGGTGTAATGTGACTTTGGGGGGGCATGGGTGGGTGGGGAGGGGGAGAGAGGGGAGCAAAAAGGGGATGGATACAACAACAATAAAATTTTTAAAAAAATGGTGTAATGTGTGTGCCCATTCTATTTTGCCAGGTAGGTTGAGTATTGAGGGTAAAGTATTCTTTAATCCAGCAGACTAGGGGTATGTTATTAAATGATTAACACATCTGGCTGCAGTGTCAAAGGACATGCCTTGGGGAAGTTGGGCTGAGCTAGAGGTCAGGTGCAATGAGTTTTGGTCCTTCCATGTGGTGTTGGCTGTGTCAGCCGAGCCATGACAACTTCTCTATCCGATGTTATATTGGATGAACTCAGAACTTACATAAATTGATTGATAAATTTAACTCGTTTAGATTATAATGGAAGCAAATAGTCAATGTTGCCAGAGGTTTAGTTTGCTTTGAAAGTTGGGGGGAAATTCCATGCTTTGAGTTGTGTAGTGGAATTCAGGGAAACTGGGTTAGGGAACCACAGGGCTTTGGCCTTGCCACTCTACTAGGTCAGGACCTGGCCTGTCGTTCCACCAGCGGACGAGGTGCCGAGTGAGGCCGGTCTACTCAAAGTGTGGTCCTGGGACCAGCAGCCTCAGCATCAGCTGGGGACTTATTAGAAAGGCAGAGTCCCCACCGCCATCCCCTACCTGCCGAGTCATTACTCCAGGGGTGGGGCTCAGGAACTGTGTTTGAACAAGTTCTCCAGGATATTCCTATGCACACCAAGGTTTGAGAACCACTGTTAATGGTTCTTAAGCAGCACATGCTGTTTGGATGTGCTGTTGTCTGGTGGGTCTTTTCACGTTGGGTTGGCGTGTTGTTCCGGCAATCCAGGCCGAGTCAGCAGGGAAATCAAGTTAGATGCCTATCAGTGCTTAGTAATATTGAATGACGGCACCACAGTCTGGATGGATAGGACAGTCTAGTTTTCCCCTGACAGGGTTCTGCAAAATGCTCTGGTTGCGACTCAAGAAGCAGTCAGTTTAAGAACATTTCCTCTCAAGGATGCCTTTGACAGTCAGGTCCCAGTCAGGCATAGGGAGAGGCAGACAGATCTCAGGGAGGAAAGGGTGAGAGGTGCCAGCCCCAGCCGTGGGCCTTGCAGAGAGACAGGCTGCTGCTGAGGAAATATCCCAGGGAGTGGCAGGGCTGAGACAGGGGTGTTTCACTCACATTTCTGCAGTGATGTTGGGTGAGCATTCTTCTCTTTAAAGGACCGGTTCATTGTAACGGTTAAAATAGAGCTCTGTGTTTGAGAAACATTTCCTTGTGGAACAAATATTTCCAACTGAAACAAATTGAATGTCGAGATAGTATTGATTTTGACTTTCAGGGAAAAAGAGTTAAATGTTTCTGTTCATTCACGCCTTGCTCTATGCTGGGGAACATTCAGAGCAGAATAAGACCGATTCTTGCGCTGATAGGGGTTACCCAAGAGGAAGGCTTTCCTGGCGCAGGGCACAGCGTGTCCTAAGTGTTGGAGCCCTTGATCGGTGACCTGCCAGGAGTGTTTACCTCACTGGAATTTGTGGTTCTTGTGGGGTGTGGGGGCTGACCTAAGGGACTGTCCCCAAGTGATGTTCAGAAGACCACGTCCCATCTTTTCTTTTAGGATCTCTGAGTGAGTGGTGGGGTGCCTCTCTGTGTCCACAGAGTAAACCGCATCATTAAACCATAGTTGTACCCCACTTTAGTTGAAGTTAAAGTTAAAAATAACTTTAAGGAGGTCAGGTCTGGGTGGAGGTTGGGGTGATTCTGCGAGGAGTGTTGGGAAATTAAAAGCAAAGTCTCCTCCCAACCCAGCACACTCTCCACAAAGGTAGAAGAGAAAAAGCAGTTTTATTTTTGAATAGCATTAAACCAGAATAGGAGGCACATTACATGCAGCCTGCAGCAAGGCTCGCAGAGCTAGAGATTACAAAGGTGGAAAGAAATCTTACTTTTAAGTGGATACAATGTATTGTATTCATGACTTCAAGATAAAAATTGCAAAATTTATCACATCTTTGCTACTGGAGGTAGGGCTTGTCATTGAATCAGACTGTGACAGCTGAAGTTAGGCCTGCATCCTCCCAGAAACTGGGTGATAGAGGGATACCTTCCTTAATGATTGCATTTCAAAGAGGTTACTTAAGCATGTGACCTTATAGGAGCAGCCCTGCCCTGGTGAGGGCAGCTGAAGTAGGCTAGAATCAGGGCTCGCCCTTAGCTTGTGGGGGCTCCTAGGAAGCAGGACTCTGGGTCCTAGGTGGACAGGGGTGTCAGCCAAATCTCTCTTCTTTCTGGCTGCAAGATCCTCATCTGAAAGAGGATTGTTGGGCCAGACTTCTACCTTGAAGGATCTGTTCCCAACCCTCTTTCCCCAAACTTGCCATTTCTTTTCTTTTCACACCCAGAACACCCTGGCTCAGAAAGAAATCCAGTCAATCCATATACGAGTATATGCGGATCATTGTGTACACACCAGCTTCCAGAGCCCAAGCTGGGAAGTAGCTGGACACGGCATCAGGCCTAGGGGCACTGCTGGCAAGGCCACCTCCTTCTTCCCCGTGCAGGAGGGTCTCAAGGGTCAATTCTGCATTTGACAGTTACTGTCTGATCCTGTTGTTTTGTGTCTGACTCACATGGCTTCTGTGAATTAAGATCACCGCATTTGTCTCCCTTCCTCTCAGCTTGCTCCTTTCAGCATCTTTGTCTCTTCTTTCCCCTCCAGCCAGAATCAGGAAAAATGTTTGTTTCTAGTTTCTGTGGCCTTAGGAAGGACTTTCCAAGAAATTTGAGTTGAATGACAGAGTTTATATGCAGAAATTTTCTCTCAGATGTTGCTTCAATTACTTGGTCATCTTTCAATGACTGGGTCAGAAAATTGTCTTTTCTGCCTGATTCAGTCCTACTCTGGGAACCTTGGAGTTGGCATCTGGGTTCTGGAAGAGCTGAGTCCCATCTGGATGGAGGTTTGTGAATTTAGAGCTAACAAGGCTTCCGAAGATTTCAAGCCCTGGCTGTTTGCAACCACAGTGCCAGTGGCCCAGTGGGCAGTGAGGTGGCGGCACCAAGTGGGGAATTACCTATTCAATGGGACAAAAAAGTAAAAACCAGGTTAATCAGACCTTTACTTTCCTTTTACCTTTAGGGGTCTGTTTCTCATCGTTTTTAAACAAGTGTGAACTGGTCCAACTGGTTTGGCTTGGTCATCGCTGGTTACCTGCACTCTGACCTTTTTTGTATGCAGTATATCTTTTTCTTTTTCCTGCCACATCCTTGGATCTTGATGTGACGTGGTGAGAAAAGAAAGGTCTACCTGGGAATCTGCGGCACCTTGGGCAAGTCTTTTATCATGGCCAGTCACAGACTCCTTATCTGTTACGTCCATTTAATGATCTGTCCCTTACCAGATGACGGGTGCCAAATGGGACAGTGGCCACTCTATACCCAGAGCAGTGCGTGGCTCATAGTAGGTGCTCTGGGAATGTGCTTCCACTCCCTTTCTCTTAGAGAGCCCTCCCTTCTCCTGGTTCCACTTACCCGTCAGATGACAGGACACACAGTTCTAGAGCCAAATGGTCTCTCAGCTCTTCACAACAGAGCCTCATGCTTTTGTCCTTTGGGACCTTCAAAATGTCTGATGACTAAGAAAAGAAAGAGTTTGGTAGGGAGATTTGAAAGAAAACACTTTAGTGTGATTATAGTAGCCACTAGTCAGTCACCTGTAGCTGTCGAACACTTGAAATGTGGTTAGTGGGACTGAGAACCTGAATTTTTGTTTAATTCCTTTAAATTAAAAATTTAAAACAAGGTTCTCAGTTAGAATTTTGGAAACCTCTTAAGTGCGTTTGGAATAACTTGGATATTTTGAATCAGCTTTTTCAGCTGTAAATGTTATGAAATTGAAATGCAGATCAAACATTTCCAATGAAGATTTCGCATCCAAATTGAGATGTGTGCTGTCAATGTAAAGTTCATACCAGACTATAAAGACTTGGCATACAAATGTAAAATATTTCATTAATGATTTTTTAGGTTGATTACATGTCGAAATGATAATATTTTGGAGATATTGAAATAAAATTAATTACTAAAAGCAAGTTCACCTCTTTTCCTTCCTCCCTTCCTTCCTTCCTTTTAAAATGTGGCTACTAGAAAATTTAAAATCACATGTATGACTCACATTATATTTCTATTACATTTCCACTGCCTGACACCTTGGCGTATCTGAAACTGGCTTGAAGGTCACAAGGAAGCTGCTCATGTCAGAAGGTGCTGGAGAGCAGATGCTTCCTGGAGTCTTTCTCAGGGGCCTGTATACATAAGGAGCAGAGCTGGCATTTTCAAATACCAACCATTGGCACACTCTCCTGATCTTAACAGTGTCCTGCGTCCTGGGGGCAGGCCGGAGAGAACATGCTTTTCTGTAAAGGCTGCACTGTTCTAGGTGGAAGCCTGACTTCCTATGTCCTGACAGTTCCAGGGGTTTCCCTACATCAGGTCTACTTCTCCAGAGATAGGCTTCTCCCAGCTCTCTGCTCCTTGTGGTTCCTAGTACATCCAGCATGGCTTCATTCTGTTTTTTTTTTTTTTTTTTTTTTTTTGTCAGCCCAGGTTAAGAATAATAAAACCAATGAGCTTGGTTAAACGGGGAGGTTCAAAACCCTGACTCATGGTATAGTAGACGTGCCGAAAGCCATGGGATCCAGAATTTAGTTTATTCATGGTGATGTCATGGGCCAGGGGAGGTTCCTGCCAACTCGGTGAATTGTATTAAAAACATTTTTTTAATGCTTATTTTAAAAGTTAATGAAGTTTGAGAGGAATAAATATTTTCCATAGAACTTCATGTCACTGGGTGGTAATGGTTCACCAGGTCTGACTTTAAAAGTTAGTTGAGGTCATTGAAGCATCCTTTGAGCACCGCTACTGCATGTGGGACATCCTGCGTGGTGTTTTCTGAGCCTAGAGAAGGGTGCACAGTATCATTCTGGATTGTTGGGGAGGTTAACAGTTACACCTACACCTCTATCTGCTATCAAGGGAAACAATATAAGCTTGTGTGTGAACCTTAAAATGGATGTTCAGAAGAAGGACTGGTGATAGTGGTCAGGGGAAGTTTTGTGCCAGACTTACCTACCAGCCGGTTTGTCCAAGTGGAGTCCAGGCATCACCTGCATCAGAGGTGAATCACCTGAGATGATTGATTTAAGTGCAGATGTCTGGGGAGGAGGTCAGGCCTGGGAAAGGATTTTTAAAAAACCTCCCCACTCCTCATATGTCCTCACTGGTGGGTATATGACTTCAGATGGAAAGCAGTTAGTTGCTAATTTAAAATTATGGTAATTGTCTCCTCCCCAATGATCTGAACCGTAGGTCAGGTACTCTATAGCATCATAGCCAGAGTAAGAGCCCTGGATCCAAATGGAAGGTACCAGGAATCCATCCTCTTAAATAGTTGTTGCCGTCCCACTCTTGTCCACCTATTGGTCCTAACCCTGTCCCCGGCACCCCACAGCAATGTAAAAAAAAGTGCCTTCCACAGGGAAGCCCCATGTCCCATTCCCACCCTTCATGCCATCTTTTTTTTTTTTTTTTTTTTTAATTACTTTTCAGAGAGAGGGGAAGGGAGAGAGGCAGAGAGGGAGAGAAACATCAATGTAATGGCCTTTCACCTGCCTCCAGCTATGGATCTGGCTGGTGACCTGGCTTGCATCCTGGTTATGTTGCCCTGGCTGGGAATCGAACCAGTAACCTTTGGGTTCTCAGGCTGGCACCTTACCCTCTGTGCCACCAGCCAGGGCTTCATGCCATCTTTTATCCAGGTCCACGGTCACTTTTATTCAACTAGTCTTCAACAGTGCTTCAGGTCTGTGGTTTCTGGATTATTATTTTTTTTCCCACCTATTTCATCCTTTGGTTTTCAGCCCAACTGTAGAAACTTATCAGCTGGCAGTGCTGGGACCATCTGCAAAGATTGATTTAGAGGGTCTTGAGTGGAGCATGGGCACCAGTATCAAAAACCATCCAATCAGTCAGATAAGCCCCAAACAGCTGCCCTCGGAGGATTCCTCTGTAGTTTGCCCAATGCAGCAGCAGCATGGGGCGGGCTTCTCCCGCAGGCAGAGTTGCCCTGATGCAGCTGAGGACCACATTAGCTCCTAGAAGGTCATCCAAAGGGTCCTGCCTTATCTCCATGTCCCTAACCCCTAGCCCTGTGCCTGACCTGCAGATACAATCAGTGCCCTGCAGATACCCCTGAACCCACAGGTATTTTCCACATGAACTCTCAGTAAAATCGGGGTTTCTCATCCAGGCTGAAAATGTGATTTTTAAGACATCCAAAGTAGGGCTTTCATGGACTCTTACTTGGTAACGTTCCTCTGGGCCACAGCTGATCTCGATGTTCATGGTAACTAGATGTTATCTAAGCAGCAGAATGAATGGGTCAAAGCACAGACTTGGAGCTCTGCTACCTGGATTTGAATCTTGGTTCTGATACTGCTTGCTATGAGGCATTGGATAAATTCTGAACTGTTCAGGCCTCCCTTTCCTCATCTGTAAAATGGGGATAATAGCAGCATCCGCTTCGGTGGGCTCTGATGGAGTTCCATGGCATGATGCATGTGAGGCACTCGGCACTCGGTTTGGCCCAGAGTAAGTGCTCACTGTTTCCCTTAAACGTAGTAGTGACGGGATGGGTGAGGGGAGCTCCCTTATGTCCTGGTTTGCTGCGTCCTGTAGTCCCCTGCTGATGGCCATGGGCTGGGCTTCTCTGGGGGTGGCTGGAATTGTAAGGAGCTGCAGGAAGGGAAGATGGATGGGAGGCTGTGTGGTGAAGGCCTCTCACAGGCGTGGCTTTGTTTTCCTTGAGTGAGGTCCGCAGCGTGTGGGAGGAGTGGACTCGTGCTGGTGCAAGATGGCCGGATCCGCCACATCCCTATCTTGGTCACCTGAGCTCCACTAGCTGCATAGCTGGCTTTCTCCTGGGGCTTGCTCGTGAGTCTCAATTTTGACTGCTCATTAGGCTCACCTGGGAGCCGTTCACCACATTGGCACCCAGCCCTGCTTGAGATCAGTTTAACCTGAACTGCCCAGTCTGCAGCCCAGGCATCCCTAGTTGTTGGAAAAGAGCCCCAGGTGATTGTAAAGTGCAACCAGGGTTAAGTACCCGTGGGGTAGACCTAGTGCTGCTGACCTCGGCATAGTTTCCTGGGCACAACTGGGCTCTCTGCCTGAGGTGTGCGTTTGCTGTGCAGCCTCCTAAGTTAAGTCCCCTTCCCTCCCAGGGACTCTTGTCCTCCGTTCACAGCAGAGGCAGATAGCATTGACTTCAGTGGGATTCAGGCACATGACAGATCCTTCTTAGCATCCCAGAGGCTGTGGGGATTTTTGTAAGAGTGTTGGATTTCACAAGGGGCGTTTCCTGAGAGGACTAGGAGAGACTAGCATACAGTTGTCCCCACGTTCGTACTGTGGTACAGGGAGTAAATCTTCCAGCGCTAGAATAACAAACTCAAGCTTTGTTGTATAAATGGTGGGAAAACTTTTGCATGGGATGTGTCCTTCTGGGGTTGAATGAAACCTCATGAAAGCGCTGGCTCACCAGAGTTGGCATCTCATCCCGCCTGCCCTTTGTTGTGCGGGACCCACTTGGTGTGCAGCTTTTGCCTGGTTGCTTTGAGTAATAGTTTCTGCAGTTAGCTGGCCATAATTGTTTTTGGGGAGAACTTACTCATTGCCCCACGTATAACGAATCATTGTTCGTAGAGAGCCGTTAGCCCAGACTTGTGTTAGAACTGTTGGGAGGCATAAAAACCACCAGCTTGTGGTCTTCAATTTCTCTGTAAGGCCTTTTGACACAATAACTGCGTCTTTTATTGTGTAGGGTGGGGAGAGTTGGTTATGGGAATTTTCCTTTCTGCAGGGCATGGAAGCCTCTCCTAAAACCTGACTCACCCAGACACATTTACATGGAAGGATTTGTCCTAGGACCCTACCTAGGGAAGGCCGTGAGGAACCTGTACTACAATGTCTTAAAAGTGACTCCTGTTGGTACTGATACTCCTCCTTCCCTGCCTCTACGTGGAACAAGTGCCTGTATCTTAGTTTAAAGTAGGGAAGGGTGCAACCTGAAACAGTTCCTTTTACCCTTCCCCCGTGTCATGGTACCATTTTAGAAAACTCTTATTAGGTCCTGTATCAGATACCTTGGGAGAGACTAGAGAACAAAGCTGTTGCTGCCTCCGGGAGCCTCTGACCTCATCTAGGAGCCAGGTCTCCGAGCCTTGACTTTGACTGTAGGAAGAGGTAGGCAGGTTCTGTGAGAGGGAGGGATGCCTGTTGTGGGCAGGGGCTGGGATGGGAGGAGAAGAGGGATATGGATGAGAGGCCCCCACACACCTCAGCCTGACTGGCTGGTGAGTTCTTTCTGTGATAATGGGGACCAAGCCTCCAATGTGGGTATGTGCCTAAACTCACTCCTGGTCTGATCTCAGTCCTGTCTTTCTTCTGTAGTTTCTAGTTGGTCTGCAGCTTCATGTTTTCTTTTTTGTCACCTCTCCCCCTACTCTAAGCAAACTTTTTTTTTTTCATGGAGACCCTCACTTCTGGGTGAGTTTTGGGGGCACTGAGCTGACCACAGAGCCAGCATCTCCAGGGGCTGAGAATCAGAAGCTTTACAGGGTTGAATTTGGTCTGGGAGTGTCTTGACAAAGTGGTAGAGTCTTCCCTGTTCCCAGCTGCTAAGTCTGCATTTTTAACAAGCCTTACATACACCTCCTCTTTGTTCACAGGTTACTAAAAAAGTTAGAGAAGCTTGCTTTGGAAGTGTTGGTTGCCACCACTGGGTGGAAAATGATGGGGACCCGGATTAATAGTGGTAAAAGGCTGGAGAGGGCATAAGGGGGGCTGGCTGAGAGGGCTCTTCTAGGCTGAACCAGTGGAAATTGTGAGGAATTAGAAGCGTGGGTGCTTCCATGGATGCTATCCGTGATGGGAGGGAAGGTTCTGTGCAGGTTGGTCTTGAAGTCCTTGCCTGATAGCCTGCTGTTCTTGGGCGCAGGTGTCAGAGATGATGGGTCTGAAGAGCTGAGCTGGGATTGGGTGCACCTCAGGAGGGTGGGGGTTAATTTGTGGGCCCTGCTCAGATTTATGGCTTGGGGGCATACAAAAGGTCTTTTTACGAGGGGTTCCCTTTCATGCTTCTTGGCCTAGCTTCTAATTCCTTGGCCTCATTGTAACCCCCACTCTGAAATACCCTCCGCTTGCTGAGTGACTTGGGGTAGGCCCCCCAGGCGGGATTAAAGACAGAGGAAGAGGCACCTAATAGAGGGGGCAACATTGGGGTGAGAGATAGGCAGAACTTGGCCATGTTGAGCATTGCCAGGTTGGAGCTGGGTGAGCTCAGCCTGGCACTGGAGCCCCTGCCCTCCATTTCAGCAGACCTGTCTTCCCCGCTGCAGCTGCTACTGCCGGGATTCTCGCATGGACTTGCGGACTTAACCTGGGGTTTCTCAACCTCAGCACAGCTGACATTTTGGACCAGTTAATTCTTTTTGGGGGTGAAGGAGAGGCTGTCCTATGTGTTGCAGGATATTTACCATCATCTGTGGCCTCCATTCACTAGATGCAAGTAGCCCCTCTCCTCCCCAGGTGGAACAACCAGAAATGTCTCCAGACATGGTCAAATGTCCCATGGAGGACAAAGTCATTCCAGGGGAGACCCAGTGATTTAACTCATGTTGAATGAGTCCTTTTTCTGTCCTGGGCATTGGGGGTAGAAGAGTGAACAAACTCACTCCTCCTCACTTTCCAGTGGAGACCAATGTCTGTTCAGAGCCTCAGTCAAATGAGGTGAACCTTAGACTTGCAGGAGGGACATAATGGCTGGGGGAGTGCTGGTATAACAGGTGCAGGTCTGTCTGTCCAGGAGTTGCCCCTGTCTTTCCCATCCTGGTATCAGGTGTTGAAGCTGTGGAACTTGGTTTTTCTTTGCTGCTGCTTATGCTCACTTTTCAAAGAATAACCTTCATTGCAAAATGAATCTCTTTTGCAGTGTGGCCAAATGACAATTTTGCATTAAGTTTTGGGGGCTTTGTCCCAGTAGAAACTGACTCACAGTGCCTTCTTGGGCATAGCCTTTTGTACCTTAAAGACCCTGCTGACACCCTCAGCTGCTTTGTTCCATTCCCTAGGCTACTGTCAGAGAGGAGCCTTTGACCCACAGATGGGACCAGATCATCCCTACCTCTTTGGACAGTGCCCTTGGGTCCAGATCCCTGGGGAGCCCTGCCCTGCTTCCATACTCACATCCTGGCATTTTCCTCTTCTGCTCACTGCACCTGGCTAATCAGATCTTGGGGCTTTCAGATGGTTTCCTTGGGAAGCCTCCCTGACTTGTAGACCAACCTCAACAAGTGGCCCTTCAAATGCTGTCAGGATTGCCAGTTCCATGCCTTGAAGCTCCCCAAGGATTGTTATTGGGTTGGGCTTGGTGCAGAATACTTGGAAGGCATCAATAAATTCTTGTGGAGTGTTATCCCCTGCCCTGTATCCTGAGCTTACTTCTTGGAAGAAAGGATCCTTGGGGCTCACAAGTTGGGGAGACAGAACCCTCAGCCTCCTTTTCTTGAACATTCACCACTATCTCCTCTTCCCTTTCCACTAGTCCCATTCTGATGGGTTCCGGTCTCCTTGGACTGATTTTTATAGCCTGTTCCCAAGAAAGGATGGGAGAGTTTCTTGTTAAACAAATACTGTTTAATAATTCGGTGTTACCTTTCCTATGTAGATTTTGCATTCTTACAGAGACCTTCAGGAGTTGGTGGAAGAGTAACGGGAGGCGGGCAGAGGGAGCCACATCTGGCTGTGGTAGTTAACTCCAGTGACAACTGACTTGCAACTGGAGTTGGGTTATTGGGAACTGTAAAGATTTACAACCAGAAATGTTTGTCTCTTCATGGATACAGACATTTCTTTTTTTATTTGGTTTCTGTGGCCTGTGTTTGTAGATATGTAGATAAAATGTTTGTGTGTCTTTAGAATTTATTTTAAGAACAATAGTAGGAGCAGGGCTGTAAACTTGGTTCAAGGAGGAAAGCCTGGGAAGCCGGCCTGCCTTGACCTGGCCATATCAAGGCCAATTTCAACCTTAGCCCACTATGTCCAGAGTGAGCTGAGTAGGTTTGCTTTTCCATATTCACAGGAGAATCGCTTTAGATTCTTCTTCACTGCTGAATATGTGACATTCTTGTGAGAAGAGGAATACGTTCTTTTTAACACATTATTAACTGGCAATTTTATAGCAAAAGCTAATGCAAGTGGAAGCCTGAGTTAACTCATTATTGACCAACAACATTTGGGCTGGAAAACACAAGTTTTTTTGTGATTGGTCAACAATGTGTTCAAGTATTTGTGCTTATCTCTGAAAGGATGATTGGAACTAGCAGGTTCTTCTGGGAAAGGTGGTTGTACATTGATGAATGTGCCAGGTGTCACACACCCATCCTGTGTTAAGTTGAAAGTGTGGGAATCCTGAGAGTGTCTCTGTTTCTTGTTTGTGCAGTTAAGGTTATAATGCGTCCTTTGAGTTACTACTAATAAGAATTTAGTATGCGCTGATTGTCAGTCGTGGCAGATCTTTTAGAATCAACTCAGGGAGCTTAGTAAATATAGGCTTCTGGGTCTATGGCTATCAAGGGTAAGGGGCTGGGGGAAGAGGGGGAAAAGAGGGAGGGGATGGATTAAGAAATGCAAACTTCCAGTTATAAAATAAGCCAAGGGATGTAATGTACAGCATGGTGAATAGTCAATGACGTTGTCGTAACTATGCACAGTGACAGATGGTTACTACACTTATGATGGTGATCATTTTGCAAGGTGTATAAATGTTGAATCATGTTGAACATCTGAAACTAATATAATACTTGGTAGATTATAATTTAAAACAAATCAATAAGAAAACCAAATACAGACTCCTGAAACCTACCTGGACTTGCTGAATGAGAGCTTGCAGTGAGATCTGGAAGCCTATTATTTAAATTACTTGGTTTTACCTTGTTATTAAGACTCTTCCCAGCATGACTTTTAAGTAATTTGAAATTGGCTACACAAGCACTCCTTTTCTCAGATATAATTGACTTATAGTATTAGTTTCAGGTGTACAACATCATGATTTGCTCTTTGTATATATTGTCAAATGGCCACCACCATTAGCCCAATTAACATTATCACCACACATAGTTAGAATTTTTTCTTGTGAGAACTTTTAAGATCTACTCTCAGCAACTTTCAAATATATAATACAGGATTAACTATAGTCACCATGTTCTGTATTACATCCCCATTGGCTTATTTTGTAACTGGAAGTATGTACCTTGTGACCACCTTCACCCTCTTTGCCCATCCCAGGCCTGGCCCCTGGCAACCTCCAATCTGTTCTCTGTATCTATGTTTTCTCCCTGGGAGAGTCCAAGTATAAGTGAGATCATACGGTATTTGTCTTTTTCTGACTTATTTAACTTAGCATAATGTCCTCAAGTTCCATTCACATTGTCCCAAATAACAAGATTACCTTCTTTTAGGGCTAAATACTATATTCCATTTTGTATCTACACCACATTTTCTTTATCAACACACTTAATCCCGTTATTAAAAGCTTCCCAAGGGAGACTTCTGTCTGAAAACTGGCACTGGAAGAGCTGGCAGTTTTGAGAGGCTGCCAGGCTACCATTGTTGCGATCAGGGTGAATGCTGAGTATGCTTCTCTGTGATGACCCTCTTTTACGAGGAAGGGGGTGAAGAGGCCTGGTAGCCACAAACTGAGGGGAAGGCTCTGTGGGCCGGGTGGTCTCCCCTGGCATGTCTGGCCTGGCTGTACCTGGAAGCCAGGAGGATGGACTTGGGTTGGTTTGTGAAAATGTCTGAACCCCCTCCCTGTAGGTGCTTTATGTCTGAAGTCACCTCCTTGACCAGAAGCACATGTGCGGTGATCCTGACTGGCATGGTGGTTTCTGGCAAGTGTGGCTTCATTCATTACATGTGCCCCCCAGCCACCACCCCCACCCCCTGCCTCAGCTGGACTGTTTAGGGTTTAGTTATCTTTTAAATTTTTGACCATGCCAGGTTCATAGTTCAGTGGGGGAACTCTGATCTATGTATTTAATTAGTAGTGATTTTCAGAGAAACGAGAGAAAGAAAGCAGCTTGGGAATTGGGAATTGTTAAAACATGGGGCACACCAATCACAGAAATACCCGAAACACTCTAAGGAGAAAACATAACTACATAAGGGCGGGGCGGGGTATTCATCTCTGTTCAGCTTTCTTGGCAAAGATGGTCCATCGGGGCCAGTAATTCTGATATTTTCCTGAGAAGTATCTTATTTCATCCTAGAAGTAAATTATTTAAGATCACTGGTTAGGGTTTTTACATAATTGATACAGTAAATGCATGGATTTCCTGAAACCTGGTACCAACTGATAAGAAAATAGGTTTTGATTTTATGATTACTCTAAATGGCTAATTTACTCTAGTTATATTTGAGCCTTTTGGAATATATAGAAGAATACAAGTTCTTAACCATTAGATCTTTGTTACTATTTACATATTCTGAACATTTATTAGACTTCTGGCATAATCAATAATTTATACTCTTGGCATTTCAAAGGGAGAATTTCATTAGTTTAATTTACTTTGGGAAACATCCCATTTTCTGGAAAGTTAAACAACTATTTTGTTTAAGAGGAAGGAAAATTGGTATGAGTTTGAAAATGGTATATCTGTTTTATTGTATCATTCATGGTTCAATTTACAACAGAACCAGTAGCTAGCAAAACCAGTTTTACAAAGGCTATTTCCCATCTGAGCTCTCCCTGCCCAGAGAATGTTAGCCTCAATTAGGACCTTAGCTTTTATTTTCTTCTCTGGGATTTTGTCTTCTGAATGGCAATTGATCTGGATTACTTGGGGGTAGCAATTTGGGTTGGGACATCTAGAATTTGTTTGAATTAATGATTTACATTCACATTTTGGGGCACATTGGCTTTGCAGGAGTTCAGCTGTGCACTGGAGAGAACCCATCCCTGCCAATGGAGGCTCTGTCAACTGAACTACTAAGTGTTTATTGATCATTTACTGAAGGTCCATTTAAACTCATGGGACTGTGAACAAAGAATAAAACATGGCTGAATACTCAAAATCAAGCAGAGAGATTGTTAGGTAGAGGGAAAAATTTCAAGGTAATGTAGCAACATGAATCATTTCAGAGTAAATGACTTGGGATGGGTATGGAGTGATCATTGGTTCTAGCCATTGGAGAGACCATTTTGGCCTGGAAGTCTCCAAGGCTTCCTGGAAGAGATAGGAAAGGTGGTAAAGCAGAGGAAAAAATTTTTTTTTAAACTCAAGCTTATGGTGGTAATTTGGGTTATCAAGCACCGGGAAGGAGTTGAGAGATTTGAATACCTCACTCTGCATTCTTGTTGAGAAAACTGTGGAGCTCCACCTGCAGAGAAGGCTGGAGGAGAAACGCCTTGAGTAGAACTTTATCTGCAGAACTCCATGGGTTTGAGCAGAGGATGGTGCCCTCCCGGAGTCTCCTCACCCTTGGTCACAGGCTTGTGGGGGACATGTGGCAGGGTGCATGTAGCTTTCTCCCTTGGAGGAAGGATTTTTGTTTTTACATATGTGTATATGCATTAAAAGGGAGTCCTTAAGTCCTCGATGGTGTGGCTCAGTGGATTGGCCTGCAAACTCAAGGGTTGCTGGTTTGATTCCTGGTCAGGGCACATACCCAGGTTGCAAGCCAGGTGTCTAGCCAGGTCCCCAACTGGAAACAGGTGAAAGGCAACCATACACTGATGTTTCGCTCCCTTCCTTCCTTCCCCTCTCTAAAAATAATAAGATCTTCAAAAGAAAAGGAGGGGGGCATTTAAAAAAGACCTAGTTCAATAGTGTTCGGTTTTTGAACCTGAGATCAGAGCAGCACAGCCCTGGGGCAAACACCTAATTAAGCCCAACACTCTCATGTACATATTTGTGGATATAATTTGTACAATGGTGACATATTAAACAGGAAGCTGGGCAATTACATAATCAGGCAATTGAAACATGCCACATCCCTAGGACACCAGAACACACCTTCTTAGGTTCCGTAACTACAACTGGGACGATGCCCTTTGTGTTTGGTTTCTCCAGGCTCGTGCCTGCAAGGACCACATGGAGTCTCCTCTGGAATTTTGAAACCAAACATTGACAAGTGGCTTGTTTGAGTTTGGTTTAAATTGGGATGCTGAAGGGATCTTAAGAGCTCAGCAAATGCGGATTTGTGTAACTTTCTTTAGCTTTCCCCATTTGGAAAAATGTTCTGAGGGGTGAAAAGGAAAATGGAAGTAGTTGGTCCTTAAGTAAATAGAAGTAAATGAGAAATTTCTAGAAATGGAGGGCTGAAATGTAAGCGTGTGCAGTTTTATGCCTCTTGCTGGCTTTGATGTTAATAATTTCAGGATTTTGAATTCTACTGAACAAAATGTCAAGGACAGGAGTGCACAGAAGGTGCACTTCCCCAGGCCTCAGGCCTGCCTTGTGCCGTGGGGGCAACCTCAGGAAGGGACACATGGTCCTCTGGCCACAGATCTGCAGATAGCAAATTCACCTGAGATTTAAAATCCGAGCAGGCTTTGTCCTGCTGTGATAGCACCTGGACTGTGTCTACATGTGGCTAATTAAAAATTTAAAATTGAATACTGTCTTCATTCGATTTTTCATAAGAGAATCTCTGGAAGAGAAGTACAGTCAACATGGTGAAAATGATCCTCAAATTGAAGATGAAATGATTTGGTGTGTCAGTGGAGAGAATAACACCATGTTAGAAGTTTCTAAGAGCCTCCAAAGTAATGTTTCTGAGTTGTAGAAAGTAGGCTAGGATTTGCTGCGTGAACCTGTGATTAACTTTTATAATTGAACCATCCTGTGTGAAAACAGGCAATGAGATATTTATTATTTTATCTCATATTTTTGGGAAACTTGCACTTTTCAAGATAATTGTTTAGTACTTACTTATCCACCATTTATTGAGCGACTACGTACTGTGCACCATGCTTCAGCCATACCTGTGTTGGGCTGGAATTATACAAGGTACCACACACCTGTGAGAGAATGTGTGCGAGCCCTTTGAAAAACATGCAGAGTCATGCTAATGTATGTTCTGTGTGTGTGTGTGTGGTAAATTAATCTTGGGGGAGGGGAGACACTGATTTGTTGTTCAGCTATTGATGCACTCCCTGGTTGCCTCGTGTATGTGCCCTGATGGGGGATGGAGCCTGCAGCCGTGGTGTGTTGGGACAACGCGCTAACCAGCTGAGCTACCCAGTCAGGGCCTGTTCTGTTCTGTTTTTCAGCGTTCTGAGGTTTAGGTTTTTAGAGGCTAGGAAACTGCAGGAGCTTGTAGGTTGCTGACAACTAGCTAGAAATCATTTAACTCATTTAAATACTTATATTTAAAACGATTTCCTGGCCATGGCTAATTTCAGTTCCTTTGGTTTGCGCACTAGAATGCGTATTTATGGAATTCTTGTGCTTCTTGGGAAGTGTGCCGACTCCAGGAAGCCCTCTCGCAGCTGGCAGGGGACAGGGAAGTACCTGAGCCTGTTTTCCCAAGGGCCAAGGAGAAGCCCTTGCCAGGCAGGCAAGTGGGAGTCCTCGTCCAAATGTGTTTGACATAATTTCTGAAATAGACCATGGCTTATGTCACTGTTTCTATTTTCAGATAGGTATGTCAAAAGAGGCTTTGGGAAACGGGCACAGAACAGAGGAGGGGCAGAAGTGGTGAGAGGTGTACTCTGGGGGTGAAGAACTGGATCTCCACCTGGTTCGACTGGGGTCAACTTGCAGGGTGTATCGTGGTCTCTGGAAGGGGCAGCAGCCCTGACAGGGCACTAGCCCTGGCAGTTCCTTCCAAGCTGTCACCTGTGGTTGTCAGCCTCAGGGACCCAGGGGATAGATAACCTGATACAGAAGTCTGAGGCTTTTGGCTTTGTAACGTCTTACATTTTTATTAAATCAGCTCCAAGGTTGTGGTAACTCTAGACTGAGCTTTTCCTGTGCTCCAGGAGGACCAGTTCCCCCAAAGTTTGAAAACTTGATAGGGCTGAGAACCAGAGGACCAATTCCCAATACTAGATGACTGTCACCACTGTAGGTCTCTGGGGCACAGCCTTTGTTTCTAGTCTTAGTGTTAAGTGTTTGAAAGTTATGTTCAAGTCCCCTTGACTATAGACTGAATGCAATACCTGCCTACCCTGGGTCTACTTACAGAATGGGTTTTGTTAAGCTTTTGAGTCAAGGTTGTCACCAGGGTCTGTCCTCACCAATCTCTGTGCTTCGAGCCCCTGTTCTGGTGTAAGATTTCTCATCATACCCGTTGGCTATCGTCCTGGCTGTCAGAAGCATGAGTGACTTGGGTCTCCTGTCTAGTTTCTCTTTTCTCTTCAACTTATACCTTAGGTTCACCTTTCCTCCTCCCCTGTTTTTAATATAATTTATATTTTTGCAAAGGTAAATTTCACATGCGGTAAACATTTCAATGGGAGAAAGGGATATGCAATGAAAAGAAAGCCTCTGTCCAGTCCCTGTCCTCTAGAAACCAAGGTCTCCTCCTTAAGACAGCTACTGCTAGCGTCATATGTATTATAACAGAAGACGTCTGTGCATAGAAATATATGTTTACAGTCCTTCTCCCTTCCCTTCACCTCCTTTTCTATCCCCTACATGAATGGAACACTCTGTACACTTCCAGTCACCTTAATTTTTTAAACTTAACATGGTAAATCATTTTATATCATTATATACATGGATCAGCCTCATTCTTTTCTTTTTCACTCGAGTTTAGTGGGGTGACATTGGTTAATATGTTATCTAGGTTTCAGGTGCACAATTTTATTATACATCATCTGTGTACCATATTGTGTGTTCTACCCCCTAAGTCAAGTCTCCATCCATGACCATATATCCCCCTATCCCCTCCTCTACCTCCCCTACCTCCTTTCGCTCTGTGGTAATCACCATACTGTTGTCTGTCTTTTTTTCCCCCTTGATTTTTTTAAAGTAACAGTATGATAGTTCATTGGATCTCTTAACTGGCTTCCTATTGATTGAATAAATGACCATTTTAGTCTTTTGCTGTTTAACACAGTGCTGTTGACGCAAACACACACATGGTTTGCACATAAGCATGAGGACATCTTGAGATGAAGTTTGAGAAATGAAATGGCTGAGTCAGAGTATGTTAATTTTTATCGTAATATTTGAGAGGTTGTATAAACTTGTCTAACCAATGGTGTATGAGAGTGCCTGTTTCTCTATATCCTTACCAACACAGTGTATCAAACTTTTTGATATTGGCCAGTCTTCCAGGTAGAATATTTATTTTTATTGAGTGTGAGATTGAGCATGTTTTCATAAGGTATTTGTATTTGTTAACTGTCTTTTTGTCCTCTGCCCATTTGTCTATTGTGTTGGACTTCTGTATTGATTTGTATTTGCTTTTTATATTATGGAATTTAGCATTGTTACATGCTCTATTTGACTTTGTGTTAGCTTTTCTCTTGCCAAAAACTTAATGTGTATATGTAGTCAAATTTATGATTTTCTTGTATGACTTACGGATTTTGTATCGTGCTTCATAATACATTTTTGTCTGCCTTCTACACTTTATTAGGATGTTTCTTGTGTCTACTTGTTTCAAATGTATGTCACAGACACACCTGTCTCCTCACTTCCCATCACAAACATACTAAACCCCTGTTTGACCTTCAATTCTAATCAAGTTGTCTGTCTTGTCACTTATTCATTCAGCCACTGATGTATCAACTCATTGATTCAGTGTTCTCTACAGTTTCCAGGCACCGTGCCACGAATTGGGGATGCATTGGTGAGCACAGAAGCCACCTGCCGTCTCAGAGCTCATTGAAAGCATAGCAGTATCTGACATTCACTGCAAAAGTCACTGGAGACCGGGATGGGGGCTATGACAGAGGCCTGGGAGTCTTACCCTAGTTTGGACTGGGGTGGTCATGAGGGTGAGCAGGGTAGGCTTATTTTTGAGAGAATGTACCTGAATGGAAACATACAACCTTAGTGGGAATTGGCAAGATTTTAGGAAGTGGGTGGTAGGGTGTCGCTGGAGCAGGTCCAAACAGACTTCCATGTCAAGGAAGCTCCTGGGAAAGCCTCTAGGGTAGAAGGGAGCTTGCATTTGAGGAAGCAGCAAGCCAGTGTAGCTGGAGCAAGTCCAAGAGGAGGTTCAAGGGGCTTGGAGGAGTCCCATCGTTTGGGGAGGGTCTGTTGTGCTTTTACCGAATTGGTCGTATGTCCCGTGATTCTTTGATTCTAGGACTTCTTTTACGGACATCCTCTGACATTTCCATAGGATTCCCAACACATTGGTTCAGTGGGCTTTTATCACTTGGGCTTTTTGCTGTTTGTGTGGTTGTTTTCTCTCTGATTGTAAACTGCTTTAGGAAAGTTACCAAGACCTTTTAACAGAACATTTCCCAGGCTGCATGCTGCCTGTCAGATCTAGGAATTTTTTTCTGATGAGTATATTTCTCAACAGCAGCATTAGGAATTAAGCAGATGCACAAAGAGTTTCACCCTCAGTTTCACCTCCTGATGACTGGAGTGGCTGCTGAGAGGACAGAATTGAGACAGATCATGAGGCCAAACTGGCCTCTGTGGCTAAGTGTATGGTGGTAGATTAATAATATCTACCACAGCACTGACGGTGGAATTACTGCCATGTTGCTGCCTATTTGCCATCTGTGACCTGGAACATGAAATATAAAAAAAGTGCTCTTTTGCCCTGTCCCCAGGTGTCTGGCCCAGGTATATTGGGGCAAGGGTCACTGTTGCTTTGGGGGCACATGGAGTCATTTCCTTACTGATTGGAGCTTATAACTCCAGTGCCTGCCTAAGGACGCCAGTGCTTCTGTTTTAGGTCATGCTCTTTTTTTTTTTTTTTTTTTTTAAACCCAGTATGACTATATGCATTCAGAAAATGCCAGGATTTGTGTGTCACCAACTTGGCACAGTGACCTCAGCATCCTGAGCTATATTTTCTCCTGGAAGTGATCGGACTTAATAGCAGTGTCTGCAAAAATGTATTGATTAACACAGCTATGAATCATTTATGCTACAACTGGCAGTGCAACAAATTGATTTACTGGTTTCAGGTGTGGGAGGAGCAGTGGGCGTCTGTGGTCCACACCCTCTCCCACCCCAGCCTGTGGTGGGAACTGCCTGGACCTCCCACAGCTCATGGGGAAGGCAGACAGTGGTGAGGACATGTAGTGGGATGAGCTCAGGGCCAAAAAGCATTTAGAGGCATTGCAAGACTGCTTTCATCAGAAAATCAAACCTACTTCCAGGACGTCTGGCGGGAAGCCATTGTTTGCTGCTCTAGAAATAGTCAACAAAACGACCTAAGCCAATAGTGGCCATTTCATAGAAAACAGAGGGCAGTGGGGAGCAGCCAGACCATAACCTTGCTTTTCGTGCCCTTTGAAGGGTATTGAAATGACGGTTAACCTAGGTTACCCTGTGGAAATGTGTCTCCTTATGAGTTAAAGACAGATTTTGCTTTACACACAAGGTTATCGTCATCTTTATTTCCCTCTGTAGATGAAAGGGCAGCTTTACGTGCTAGAGTTTCGCTCTACTCTACATGTTCTATCCTTTTAAACGTCGAGGAGTTGGGTACCATCCGACCTGTGGGCTCTTGCAGGGCTTCCTATGTGTCCCATCCAGTTTGGCACATAGTGGGTGGGTCAGCCCCATGTCGCTTACAGGGTAGCAGGGGCAAAAGGGGAGTTGGGAGCTGAAGCCCGCATTTGCGCTCCTTAGGTCGGAGCCTTGGAATAAGGAGGATGCTGGTGCTGTGAGCACTAAACGGTGGCTCTGCGGGGCCAGTCCTCCTTGAGTGTTGAGTTTCCCAGTAAAACACTTCAGCAGAGAGCGGTGTTTAGGTGATTGGGGTGCTGGGGAAAGAAAGTGCCTCCCTCAGGAAACTTCCTTCATCGTGGTGTAACAGGACCCTTTGGGGGAGGGTCCTCAGTTTTATTGTGCCCCAATGTGCCCCCACCAGGAATGACTCTTAATACTGGAGTTTGGTGAAAAGGAAAGGTATTTTGTTTATTTGAAGGCTGTACACATTTATATTAAAGGTACAATTATGCCATTAAATCCCACTTCCTTTAAAAACACCCAAAATATACAGTCCTGCTCAATTAGGCTAGCTTTAAAACAGACAAGCAAACGATACCGTCTTTCAGGAACACAACAGTTCACGACTTAGCATTTCAGTTAAAATTCAGAGTTCCCAGCAGCTACTATATTTAATGAGGGGAGGATCTCACACATACTCCCCTACTCTTAATGCCATGGTAATTTCCTGTCTCTGAGCAAGTTGCATGTCTTCCTTTTCCCCATTTTGAACCCCCTTCTCAAACCAGGTGAGTTCTCAGACCCTGTGCTGTCTTTGGGTGGTTCAGGAGAGAGAAATGAGAGACCCTGTATCTGTCTGCATGTATGTTGGGGGGTGGGGGGGACAGATACAACAGGATGATGATGGGATGGATGTACACAGACAATGACACTGGGGGAGGGGGAGAGGCTGCTGCCCTATTTTAAGCCATAATGGTGGCCTGTGATGCAGTGGTAGGGTGACCGATTGTGGCCACCTGTGAAATCTTAAGCAGCCCTATAAATTCTTTCATCACCAGTCTGTGGTTAAAAACCCCTCCCATTTTCTTGGGGCTGAGGTTTATCCAGTCATTTGCATAACCCAGACACTAGCTACCAGCCATAGATATGCAAAGTACCCCTCTCAGGAAAAATGGCTCTGCTTCAGTGATGCATCCCCCATCCCCAGACTGCAACCAGTGGGGCATTTTGGCTTTCTCCCACTCTGTAACAATGGGACTTTCCCCTTTCGGAGGACAGGGTCCCTGGCTGGCCAGGCTGAAGAGTCAGATTCTCCCACCAACAACTCTGCTGGCACATGTTGGGCCAGATTGAAGATGTGCCTCCTACTCTCAATTTTCATTTTCTTTTTGTTTAGAATTTTCTTTTTGTTCAACAGTATGTTTGCAATTTATGTAATTTAGATGTAGTTGTTCGTAATGAGATAATAGTTAAAAATAGTATTATGTATATGTATATGCATATATACATATATTACACAGGCATACCTTGTTTTTATTGCATTTAGGATTATTGTGTTTTGCAGATTTTGCTTAAATGTTTTAAAAATAAATTGAAGGTTTCTGGCAACCATGTTTTGAGGAAGTCTGTTGGCCAACAGCCTCAAATGATACTTTATTGCTAAAAATTGCTAAGCATTTTTGAATCATGTACATTTTTAGATACAATGCTGTTGCCCACCTAGTCGACTATAATATGGTGTGAATATAACTTGAATATGCACTAGGAAACCAAACTATGCATATGAGTTACTCTGTTGTGATACTTGCTTTATCCTGGTAGTTTAGAACGGAACGTGCACTATTACTGAGGTATGCCTGTATACAAACTGTAAATATATAACCCAATTAAACTAGGACCAGGGATAGTAAATGCATGGCTAATGTGTCACCTTGCCTTGTGCCCACAGCAGATATTACTAGAAGATCGTGATGCTTTGATACCAATCCTATGAGAGGCAGCCACTGCCAACCACGGGAGTTGCCATGGATGTTAAAACCCATTTTTCATCCTGGTTTCAGATTGATCCTGAGATACAGGGCATTTGACTTATATGACACAGTTTATACAGGTTGGGTCAACATGCCACCAGCCTCTGGAAACGCCACGTGGGAATAAATGTTTGTTTCTGGTGAATGGCTAGAGTCAATGGCTCTCTGATTATAAAAGCCTCTGGTGAGTGTTGGTCTCTTTCCCTTTGAGAATGGGTTGTCCTGTGGGAACACAGACTTTGGCCTGGATTCCAGTTAATAGTGAATTTCAAAACTTGGTTTGGGATGATGTCAGAAGCAATCAGTGAGGGGCAAGAAGGCATTTGATATCTCTCTTGCCGTCATCTCAGGGTTAACCAGGGTCAAGGTTATTTTAGGGAGAGGAGCTCTGATAACCATGTAAGGCAGAACTCCAGCTACTGTGACTGGATTTGAGACATGGGTGATCTCTTCAGTCAGTACATATGTATGTATTACTATACAACATGGTGTTGAACAAGATGCTCATGAAAACCTCACCATGTACCAGATATGGTGCAGTTTGTTTCAAGTTCATTCTCACTTTTATGACTTTGCACACCCGTCTCCTCTATCTCATGTGCCTTCCTGTCCTTTAAGTCTGTTTGGGCCTCTCATGGGCTTGGTTGTCTCTCAGAGGTAGTAGGTAACTTAGATTTATGGCATGTAATGCTGGACTAAAACATGAAGTAGATGGTGCACTTGGCATTAAACATGAGCTAGAGACGAAATTGTCTCTGACTTTGGCGTATCTTTACCTCTCCTTATTACAGGCCTAAGCATAGATGCGTGGGTTCCATTCCTGGGTGAGATATCGTGAACTTGGCAAGGATGGTTCTGTCAGCAAATCCATAATATGATTGAATGGTAGAGCTTTTTTTTGCCTTCTAGAAATAGACCCCTACCCTAAAGGATGGCAGAGTGATGCTGTGCCTGCAGAAATGCTGGCCATCCTGTGCTCTGGAGAGTGTTTTCATGGCAGCCTCTTTGTTTTCTCCAACTCACCCTTCCCCCACTCTCGTCCCGCCCTTGGTTATGGCCTCCTGAATCACCATAGTAGGAATTATTAACCATCTTGCTTCTACTTAGAATTGGTATTTCTTTTCTAAAATGGAGTTGTCATGCAAAGCAGCATGTGATACAAGTGCACAGCTCTTTATCTCTTGAGCAGTTTAGCTCCTTGAGGCAATTTCAGCCATTTTTGTATCCTCCCCATGTGATGCTTAGCAAATGTTGAAAGTGTGAATGAATGAATATTACAGTGAATACTTTCCTGAAGGAAGCACTCTATATAAAACAAGGCTATTTCTATCTTTTGGAAAATGGCCCATGGAAACAAACCTAGATCCTGGTTATAGACGCATTGGTGTATAATAGATAGCTTGTTCAACAGTGCTTTCTCAGTTTCCTGCCCTTTTCACATTCATGCTCTAGGACAGCATTTCCTGATGTGTGTTCCACTGAACTGGTGACATATAGGGTGTTGGGAAGTGCAAGGGGATTGAAATACATGCAGGGGTGGATTTGCCTTCTATGAAGTGTAATTTTAGGACCTCTTACCTGAGGAGTGCCTCCAATGGCTGCTGTTAATTTTGTATTCTTTCTCCTAACAGGGGCTTGCTAACTTGGGCAATCTTTACAGGAACCCACACCTGAATATAAGTACAAAACACTGAGCTTACCTATTAATAATTGGGCTTTTTGAAAAACAGCAGAACTTGTCAAAGCATTTAATGATGAATATCCGAGTAGAGGGATACAGTACTCCCCTCCAATTTTATTTATAGAATATTTTGTTTGCAAATGAATCTCATAGTAACACATCGTTTCTCAGAACGAAGCATGCATTTCTGTGACTCAGAAAATTATGGATTCAACTGCCCAAGTGGTTCACACCAGCACATCTGGCTGCATCTCTTTGAATTTGGTATTCAGTGACATGTTGGTAACTTGAATTGGCTATAGTGAGAATATTAGACCATGGAAATCTGCAGACTTGCCACAGGCAGGACCTGACTTCTAGTTTAATTGACTAAAGGAGCGGATAACATTATCAGGTAATTCGTGTTCACGTGAATGAAGGGCATAAACGACTTTAAAATCTTTAAACAATGTTCACATGAAAGACTAGTGAAGTGGAATTGTTATTTTATTAAAGTACTTCCTTTTGCCTGAAAAATGGATGCGATACTTCCTACTTCCCAGAGGAAATGTTAGGCTTTTCTTATTGAAAATGACCTCAAATATTTCAGATATGTACTCAACCTTTGAAGTTAAAGAAAAAAAAAAAAATGGTACTGTAGCAAATTACTACAAACTTTATAGTTTAAAGCAACACAGATTTAACCACTGAGACTCTTATGGAGGGCAAATTTCTGGAATAGAAGTGTCAACAGGGCTCGGTTCCTTCTTCAGGAGGCTCTAGGGGAGTTGGTATTTCTTTTCCTTTTTAGCCACTTGCATTCCATGGCTTGTGGCTCATTCTTTGGTTTTCAGAGCCAATAGTATAGTATCTTCCAAGCTTGCTCTCTGTCCTCTGCTTCTGGGTTCATATCTTTCTGATCTTGACACTTCTTTTAAGAACCTTGTGATTACATTGGGCTTGCCTGGAAAATCTAGGATAAACTCCCCATCCCCCATCTGCAGAGTTCCTTTGGCCATAGGACATAAGGTAACATATTCACAGAATTTGGGGACAAGGATGTAGACACCTTTTGGGGCGGCCATATTCAGCCTACCATAGTTAAGAATTTGTTACGTTTGTTAAAAGGCAAATTTAATAAATGATCTCTAGTATTTACAAATTTTTTAAACTATATTTTATTGATTATGCTATTACAGTTGTCCCAATTCCCCCTTTTTTGTCCCCCTTCATCTAGTACCCCCCACTCCCTCAGGCAATCCCCACATCGTTGTTCATGTCCATGGATCATGCGTATGAGTTCTTTGGCCACTCACTTTCCATTTTACATCCCCATGGCCATTCTGTAACTACCTATTTGTGCTCCTTTAATCCCTGCACCTGGTCACCCATTCTTCCCCACCTTCCTCCCATCTGACAACCATCAAAACACTCTCCATATCCAGGATTCTGTCTCTTTTCTTCTTGTTTGCTTGGTTTGTTTTTTAGACTCAATTGTTGATATGTATGTTTTGCCATTTTATTATTTTATAGTTTTGATCTTTTTCTTAAATGAGTCCTTTTAACATTTCATATGATAATGGTTTGGTGATGATAAACTCCTTTAGGTTTTTCTCTGGAAAGCTCGTTTTCTGCCCTTCAATTCTAAATGATAGCTTTGCTGGGTAGAGTAATCTTGGCTGTAAGTCCCTGTGTTTCATGACTTTGAATAGGTCTTGCTAATCTCTTCTAGTCTGCAAAATTTCTTTTGAGGAATCAGCTGACAATCTTACGGGAACTCCCCAGTAGATAACTAACTACGTCTTTCTTGCTGCTTTTAAGATTGTCTATCTTTAATTTTTGGCTTTTTAATTATGATGTAGTGGGCCTCTTTGGGTCCAACTTGTTCAGGACATTTTGTGGTTCTTGGACTTGCATGTCTGCTTCCTTCACCAAATTAGGGAAGTCTTCTTTCATTATTTTTTTCAAGTAGGTTACCAATTTCTTGCTTTTTTTTCTTCTCCTTCTTTCACTCCTGTGATGCACCTGTTGAACCTCCTGAAGTTGTTCCAGAAGCTGCTTATATTACACTGGTTTGGTTTTTCTTTTCTTCTTCTTTTTTTTAATGTTCTTTTTTTTCTGCTTCTTGTTCTCATTGTTTTTTTTTTTTTTTTTTTTTGGTTTCCCCTTCCTTCCTTATGTTCCAAATCATTGATTTGATTCTTGGCTTTATCCACTATACTGTTGTTTCCCTATAAATTGCTCTTTATTTCAATTAGTGTGTCCTTAGTTTCTGACTGGATCTGTTTTATGCTGTTGAGCTGGTGTGGGGTGGGGCGGGGTGGGGCTGGGACTCCCTAATTTTTACCCACCACACATGGATTTAAGACCAGCCTATTCCCTGTATCCACCCCTCCTACCAGTCTGGATGGATGTTTTTTTTTTTAATTCTGTAGTTGTCAGACTTCCATTCAACTTGATTTCTGCCAGTTCTGAGTAATAGTTGTTCTTTGATTTAGTTGTAATTTTGATGTAGTTGTGCTTGGAGGTGAGCTGTGTTTATCAATGGTGCCATTTTGATGGAAGCCTCTGATATTTCCCCCCCCCAGTTTTGTTAGGTTTTATATATTTTTAATTTCTTTTTTTTATTGTTGTTCTATCGCAATTGTCCAGTTTTTCCCTCATTGCTGTCCACTGCACCCCCTTCTCCCAGTATTTCTTTTGATTGCAGTGTTTGATTTTTTTCCCTATGCCCTTCCTTCTTCCTTAAGTGATTCTCATATAAAACTGCAGTTTGTTTTATCACTATTAACAGTTTCTATTGAACTGTGACCTTTATTAGTAAAAGTTCTGCATCCTTTGTTAAATGTTAAAGCTTGGTCAAAGGAAAGTATGTTGGCCTATGAATGTACTCTTTATTAAAGTTGTAAAGGGGGATTAATTTTCTTATTCAGCAATTTTCATCCTGAGCTACTGCAGAAGAGCAATAATCTTAAATCCACTGAAGTTCCTAACCCTAAAACAAAAAGATTGAGGAGCATTGGAAAAAGAAGAGAAGAGGATATGAAGGTATAGCGTTCATTTTCACTATGGTTGGAGATTCTGCTGATGAGTCTATAGGGTGACTATAAAGCAGGACTCTGGTTTCCAGCAGTTTATCCAACAGTGTTAACAGTATTTGCTATTCAGTTAAGAAACTTTTCCTGGGCGCTGATTGATGTGAGGCTTGGAGAGACCATCATAGTTAATGGTGTGGTGGAGCAGAGTAAACCTGCAAAAGAGACTGAGGTGTGACCAGAGAATGAGGAGGAAAGTGGAGTGTTGAAAAGGTTGTGAAGGTTAGTTAGGAATTGGAGGTGTGTTGCTGGTAGGACAGACAAGGAGGTCTGAGAAATGTCTTTTGTCTTTAATCACTTGAGGTCATTGGTCATTTTAGCTGTGTCCATAGAGGTGACAAATTACCCGCACACCCTTGGCCCTGTGGATGGTGTGGTTCTTGACCATAATGTAAGAGATGAATATAATAAAAGAACCATAGTAATAACTAAGCTTGATTCCTTCCTTCCTCCCTCCCTCCCTCCCTCCCTCCCTCCTTTTCTGTTTCTTTCTTTTACAAGGCCTTTGTCTTGGGGAGTTTGTGAATTAAAAGATTTGTAAGTAATCCTATAGCATATAATTTAACCCATTAAGTATAATAATGTAGATTTTGAGTCAATTTATTTTTACCTTTTAAAGAACCATTATTTCTAAGTCCTCTTTGTGTCTATTTCCAACATCAGTGCAAAGCTGTTAGTAAATAGTTAAGTCAACAGTTTTGTTTTGTTTTGTTTTTCCTTAAGATTTTATTATTTCTTAAGGAGATGGTAAGGGAGATAGGCAGAGAGGGAGAGAGACATCCATGTGTGGTTGCCTTTCACCTGCCTCCAGCTACAGACCTGGCTGGAGACCTGGCTTGCAACCTGGTTATGTGCCCTGGCTGGGGAATCGAATCAATGACCTTTGGGTTTGCAGGCTGGTGCCTTATCCACTGTGCCTCCAGCCAGGGCTATGTCAACAGTTCTTAACCACAATGTCCTTACTAATGTGTTGCAACTAATTGTGACCCATGTTGGAGTGATTCACTACTAATTACTGGTTAAGGCACTAAACTTAGTAGATGACTTACTGGAAAATAGGAAGTAAGGTGACTCCTGCAGTGATACTGAGGTACTGTGATTGCATTACTGGCCATCTTCAGGAGTAAGCAGAGATCCATACACGTATGTGCATATGCGTGCACAGAGACACATTTGAATATAACCATGATAAATGTAGCTAAGAAAAATGCTGAAATTTTTTAAATATATTTTTTAAAGATTTTATTTTATTGTTTTTAGAAAGAGGGGAAGAGAGAGAGGCAGAGAGAGAGAGAGACATCAATGTATGGTTACTTTTCACCTGCCTCCAGCCACAGACCTGACTGGAGACCTGGCTTGCAACCTAGTTATGTTGCCCTGGCTGGGAATTGAACCTGCGACCTTTGGGTTCACAGGCCGGCACCTTATCCACTGTGCTACCAGCCAGGGCAAAAATGCTGAAGTTTTTAACACGATGCTTCAATAGACAATAGTCACATGTCTTACTTAGCTTTACAAACTGCAAATGTCAGTCTTTTCTTAATACCAAACTTGGACACATGGAACTCATAATAGACATTCTAGAATCTTCAGAGTGTCTAACTCCTATTTTGTGAGTTCTGGTGTTTCTTCTATCTCCTTTTTTTGTTCAGTTTCTTTTTTTTTCAAGATTTTATTTATTTTCAGAGAGAGGAGAACGGAGGGAGAAAGAGAGGTAGAGAGACACCAAAGTGTGGTGGCCTTTCATGCACCTCGCTCTGGGGACCTGGCCAGCAACCCAGGCGTGTCCCCTGACTGGGAATCAAACTAGCGACCCTCTCGTTCCCAGGCCAGCACTCAGTCCACTGAGCCACCAGCCAGGGCTCAGTTTCTTGTACTTGGTATGTCATATTGCCTGTGTCATATTGTCTGTGGCATTCAGTTGATTAGCGTTTTCCTTTACCTGTTGGAAGACTGGCTGGAGCCGGAAAAAAGAATGAGGTTTACATAAATTACTGAAGCAGTTAGAAGACGTAGGGTCTAGTCATGGTTCTTTTATTAACTCTTTGAGACTTTAGACAATCCGTTTTATATCTGTGGGCTTCATTTTCCTTATATTGGGTTGGCCAAAAAGTTCATGATGTGTTTTTTTTTTTCCTGCACAGTGGCTCTAATAATGTTTAATTGTCTTTAACTTCATTTGAAACAATTTTGTTAGGTTGTATTGTGACAGCTGTCATATCAGCATGCATTTAAAATGATCAAAATTGATAACATTTTAATATTGAAGATAAAAGAAGATCCTTTACCTTTTGGGGGGCATAGTATGCTTTATTATTTCAAGAAAGGTAAAAATGCAACTGAAACAAAAGATTTGTGCAGCGTACAGAGAAGATGTTATGATTGAAATGTCAAAAGTGGTTTGCAAAATTTCTTGGTACTATTGGCATTTTGGCCAAATAATTCTTTGCTGAGGGGCTGTCTTGTGCATTGGAAGGTATTTAGCAGCAGCCCTGACCCCTACCCACTAGGGAAGCCAATAGTGGGAGACAGCTGACATACTCAAAATGTCCAAGTCAATCAAGTTATTGGTGAAAATGACAATTATTTTACAGAAAAAATGTAATGCACTTTTTGGCCAACCCAATACAATGAAAAAAACAAACAAACAAAAGCTTTGCTGATCTCTGAGGTTTTAAAAACTGTTCATTCTAAGACACATCTGTGGTTTATAACAATCAGATCTAACACTTCAAATTAAAATAAATTCTTGTATTTCTTCTAAGTTGGGGCTGGACTGGGGCTGTTGGGAATTCAAAGACATGTGTGACATGCACCTAGCTCAAACAAATATTCTATTTAAGATAATAAGCAAATGCACACAGAGCTAACTAACAAAAGATTAAGTAACTGTTCAAGTCAATTAAAGAGCAAACTGAAGACTTGACATAATTAGTTGTTAGATGAATGGGGTAGGTCAGCATTTCCCAAAGTCTTCTGTGGATTATCAGTTCTGCCAGATGGTAATAGACTTTCCTTGACTAATAGATTCCTAGGTTGGTTGAGTTTAAAAAATGATGGGTCCAACAAAATTAAACAGTTTATTTATTAAAGACCTCAGACTCTTAATCTCCATAATGAGCGCACATCTCCATAATCTTTGGTCTCCATACCTTTTTGTCCAGGAAGCCCTTAGGGTATTTTTTGTTTGTTTGTTTTAAATCATCATAGGCATTTCGCTAATTGAATGGAATTCATTTTGGAAAGTTAGTATTAGTGATAATGATAGGAGTGGAAAGTGAAGGGATATGGCTTCAAGGCTGGGTGGCCAGAACAAGTTTTAACCAGATAGTGGGGTTTGAATGGAGTCTTGAGCACTGGGGTAGATTTGCATAGCTACAGAGGTTGAGGGCAGATGTAGAAGCTGGCCTGAGGCTGAGTAGTTAAGACAAGGGAAAGGAAAGGTGCAAAGGACCCCTACTACTTTCTTCTAAATCTCTGGGCTCACCCTTCCTTCTTGGTAGTGCTTAACATCAAGTTCCAAATATAATAATACCTAATATATAGGGTATTAGGGGTATCCTAATACCCAAATATAGGGTATTAGGGGAACTCACTTCTCATTACTTCTCACTTGAGTGCCTTTGTGTTTTTGCCTCCTGCCATTTCCAGTTGGAGCAATAATTCTCACCTCACATTTTCCTATTGTTCTACTGTGAGGGACTCAAGGCACCGAAATAGAACTTGGCTACTCCTTGCTCATTTGGGACAGGCATTTTGAGCTGCTATGGCTGGCCTAAGGATTGGCTGCACTGAGTTATCTGGGACTACCCTTTCCTGGGGCTACCAAGGCTGAATATTGTGGAGAGGAGCCAAGGAATCTGTATTTTCTATAAACCTCAAGGCTGCGGGTATAGGTGATGAACTTGGAGCTGAACCAGCCTGGCTCCGGTTGGGCCCTATAAACCTTACACTAGATTCCATTGACATCCTTGGGCCCAGAGTTGCCCTGGGAAAGACCTGGGAGATATGAGTGTTTAGACTCCAGGCCCACAGCAGGAAAGAATAACAGAGTTTCCAGTTGTTATAAAACCCTAATTCCATATAGCTTCCCTCAAACAAGTACATCCCAAGTCTTTATAGAATTAGATAGCAGTTATTGAATTGAGTCACTCATTTGCAAATGTAGTTATAGAAATGCATAATCTAGTTAAAATGGTCCAGGGAGGGAAGAATTGGGCAGGCTGTGTAAGGGGCCTTGTCTCTATTTTGTGTGTTTGTTTTCCCCTCTAGCGTCGTGTGTCATGTGCTTATTTTCTAAAACCCGTGTGAAATTGTTTGTTACAGAGAGATGACAGGTTGATTACTTCTAAGATTTAGAACACTTGAAATCTATGGGAGGAAAAGACATGTTTCAATCACATGGTACAGCTTATTTTAAATCAGAGATGCTTTTAAAGTTGTTTAAGGGCACCAAGCTATTTAACAACTACAAAATACTAGAAATCAGTTTTGGTTGTTAGGAATAATAATTCAGGGAGAAGTCTCCAGAGTCACCAATCCGTTATTCCAAATCTAAAGCAAGAAAGTACTTTAAAAAGTCCACACTAGAACGCAAGTACTGACCTAGTTTATAATGTTAAAATGCAATTTATACTATTACCAGACGACTAAGATGGAATATTCATTTTCAATTTCTTCTCCTTTATTTGTCTAGGGTTTCTTTCTTTTTTTCCTCAGGGGAGAGAGCATTATTTGCATAATTTTGCAGGGCAACTGACTTCTTATTTTTGCATCCCTTGATGGTAGCTCAGCTTTGTGGTTTAGGGGAAAATTGGCTTTTGATGTGTAGCAAAAATGATAACTAGTTTTAATATAAAATATTGAGTGCTGGTTTTTAAACTCTTTGGCATTAGGAAAGAGGGTATCATAGAGCTTTAGTTTTCAGGGCCTGAAGTGAAGTGGCTTAGCTTATCAAGAGAAGCCTTAGAGATATACCAGTCTTATAGAGGGGTTCGGATGGATGGTGGGTGATAAGTAGAGGGGTGTGTGGTGCTGTGGTTTTTCACGAAGTGGTCTGTGGAAGTCTTGTGCATAACTGAATCCTTGGCTTCTGATGTTGGACTTCAACTCATCTTTATAATGTTGGTTTCTACTGCTTTCTGCAGAATCTCTTGCCAGCAGACCAGCCTTCCAGCTGACCTCTTAGTGTGTCTTTGAAGTCCTCACTTTTCAGCTTTCACTCAGAAAAGATCCTTGGCTGGAACTCTTTCCACCAGCCAATCTCTTTCCTTAGATCCCAGATCCTACGTGGAAACATAGTAGAGACAGGAACCTGGCAGGTGCACCAGGATATTATGGTGTAGCTCAGTGAGCAGGCAAGTTCAGAAGCTGATGGGGGTAGCAAAGTTACCATACTTAAAAAAGACTTGCTCTTTAGTTGATTGGGAACACATTCAATTTGTATATAAATACATACTCAGCTTTGATTTCTTCAGAATGTACAGTTGGGTATTCAGCTTTTTTTGCCTGTTATCTTATGAATATTTGCCACATTATTAATAGTCCTCATAACAATTTTTAAATCTGAAGTCTTGCCTCTCTCTTTAATGTGTTGTCTAAGGATCTCTCTCTCTGTCTCTGTCTCTCATATTGCCTAAGGTACTTGCCATACCTGGATTTCCCAGCCACACTGTGGCCAAGAGTGGACTAGGGGTGGTGGTGGGGGTAGAATGGGAATCACTGGTGTGATTCTAAGATACAGGGAGGTTACACAGCCTCTGTGCAAGCCCTCCCACTTGTGCTACCATCTGCCCCTGGAGTGTGCCTGCTGTCCCACGAGTTTGGTGTGTGGTGTGAGGGATAATGTGGCCATTTAACAGTTCGGCTAGGTTGGGTTGGGCAAGTAAGGAGAAAGTGCATTCCTACGAGGAATGCTCTACACAGTTTGATTACTGGGCTAAGGACTGACCAGGGCTGAATGGGGCACACTTTCCTACAGCCTCTAATCAACCTTTGAACCCTATCAGAGGCTGATGGGCTTCAAGAATACTTTCTAGTTACTAAATAAGTTTTTAAAATATTTCCTGTAATAATGGCATGGTGGTAATGAACTCCTTTAGCTTTACCTTGTCTGGGAAGCACTTTATCTGCCTTTCTTGGTAAATGATAGCTTTGCTGGATAGCGTAATCCAGGTTGTAGGTCCTTGTTTTTCATCACTTTGAATACTTCTTGCCTGCCAAGTTTCTTTTGAACAATCAGTTGATAAGTCTTATGGGAACTCTTATGGAGATAACTCTCTGCTTTTCTTTTGCTGCTTTTAAGATTCTCTTTTATCTCTAACTATTGGCATTTTAATTATGATGGTCTTGGTGTGTTCCTTTTGGGGTCCAACTTGTTTTGGACTCTCTGTGCTTCTTGGATTTGAATGTCTATTTCCTTCACCAAAGTATGGGAAAAGATCAAAGCCATGAGTATTAAAAAGGCAACAAATTCACAACTATTAACAACTAAATCTAAGAAGAAAAAAAAAGAAAAAACCAAAACTTAAGCTAACAACTAGAACAGGAACAGAATAATAGATATGGAGATCATTTGGAGGGTTATCGGCTGGAAGGGGGAAGGAAGAGGATCGGGGAAAAGCTGCATTGATTAAGAAGCATAGTTGGTAGATACAGAATAGACAGGGCGATGTTATAGGAAGCCCTGGCTGGTGGCTCAGTGGATAAGGCACCTGCCTACACACCCAAAGGTGGCTGGTTCAATTCCCAGCCAGAGCACATAACCAGGTTGCAAGTGAGGTCTCCAGCCAGGTCCATAGCTGGAAGCAAGTGAAAGGCAACCGTACATGGATGTTCTCTCCCTCTCTCTGAAAATAATAATAAATAAAACCTTAAAAAAAAAAAAAGAATAATATAGGAAATGGAGGAGCCAAAGAACTTACATGCATAATCCATGGATATGAACCAAGGTGGGTATTGCTAGAGAGGAGAGGTGTTCTGGGTGGAGGGGTCAAAGGGGGAAAAATTGGGACAACTGTGTAATAGCATAATCAATAAAATATACTTAAAAATAAGAAAATAAAAATAAAACTCATCAATATATATATGAATACTTTCTAGCCCTTGACTCTGTTGTGTCACAGCTGTATCTGAAGTTCCCAAATGTTGTTTTGTGTCTAATCCCTCCAAGGCAGGTGACTTGCTCTTGAGAGCAGGTGTTTATGTGACATGACCCCTGGTCTAGGGCTTCTAATGTTGGGATGCATACATGTGTCCTATCATTGTGTGAGTGGGTGGGAAAGAACTCTTGGTGGGTCCAAAAGAAATCAAACTTGTTTTTTTTCCCTTCAGTACTCTTCATCCATGATCCAGCTTTTCCATTTGCCAGAAGACAGTTTCAGAACTGTCAGCCTGGTTGCTCTTCCAAGGCAGGAGTTGTTCCACTTCCAGAGATGGTGTGGGGTCAGGATATTGGCTTCCATCAGCTGTCAGGTTCCCTGCAGCCTGTAGAGATGAGCTTCCTTGACTCTTGTTGAGTTTGTTACTGGAAGGTTTCCAGAGCCTGTTGAAGTCTGAGCGTAGGATGATGACAGGAGCCTTAGGACTCAGAGGGAGAAGGTGTGTGTGTGGGGGGGGAGGGGTACTTCCGCAGGGATGCTGGGGCATGGACAGACGGGACCACAAGGGAGTGGTGCAAGAGCAGCAAATCTTCTCCATGGTCTTTTTGCCTGCATCCTGTTGGTACGATTTCCTTCTAAACTGTAAGATTCTTAGTGGATGCCTACAGCATGAAGCTAGAGATGAATTAGGCTGGAGAGGGAAAAACCTAGCTAAGCTGGAAATGAGAAAATCGAGTAATGAAAAAAAAAATTACGTAAGATGTGCATAACATAAAACTGAGCACATTAGCCATTTATAAAGCGTACAATTTCAATGACATGAAGTATATTGGCATTGCCTCGCCACCTCCATCTGCAGGACTTTTCCATGGAACTAGAACCCCATACCCATGAAATACTCCTTGTCTCCCCCTTCCCCCAGCAAACCCATTCTACTTTCTGTCTTTATGATTTTCTGTAGTCTATGTACCTTATATACATGGAGTTATAAAAAATATTTGCCTTTTCTATCTGGCTGTGTTTTTAAGTTCATAGCTACTTGTTAATGTTGAGGTTGTAAGTAAGCTCTCTGAGTAAAGTGGGGATGAATGGACTTGACTTTTCTCTCTGGAAATAGCCCTCCCCCTCCCTCTCCCTCTGCCTATGCTGTTGTGGAGGCAGCAGGGCCCTGCTTCAGCTAATCCTCTGGGTGGGAATAAGCTGACAGCTGGGGCCCATGAAGTTGGCTTCCAGCTGTTCTCAGGCCTCAGTATGTTCTTTTGAATGTTGAACTAGAGTTGCCAGATAAAATACGGGCTGCCCAGTTGCATTTCAATCTCAGATAAACAGTGACTAATTTCTGTATAAATATGTCCCAAATGTTGCATGGGATATACTTATACTAATGAATTATTTGTGGTTTCTCTGCAAGTCAAATTAAGTAGGTATTTAATGGTGAACACAAAATACAGTGGCTGTATGATGATGGGCGTTGGGGGTGGAGGTGACTGGGCACTGTCAACCGGCTTTTTTCATAGACGAGTAGACACTGGGATCCTCAAAGTAGGACTTTAAAGTAGCAGCAGAGGCTTCTTTCTATTCTGTCTACAAATAAAGAGGCAGGAAGTACCTGCTGATCAAAATATGACCAGCACATGGCAGGTACCCAGAGTAGAAGCCCTGATCCAACCAAGGTTGCTGGTTCTGTGCAGGTGGGATACCTGACTGCTAGTCGGGACCCAGGGAGAAAGTGTTTGAGGAGGTTCCTCAGGGCCAGCTGCCTGTCTGCCTGGCCACCGTCTCTGCTGGTGACTGATGGAGCCAGCTGCGGAGAGGTGGTGTGATGCAGTGCGAAAAACTGAAACTTGATTCTAAGTTTCCCTCTGGTCCCTTCCTGTTCAACAGTCAACTGTCCTTGGATTTATTCATTTTTGCCAGCACTTTGAATCAACCTTCCAAGTGACAATTCAGCAAAAATGCAACAGATGCTGCGTGTTTGCCCTGAGTAGGTCAGGCTGGCACTGAATCTTTCTTTCTTTATGTTTTCTGTGTGGCTGTTTTCACTCATCCCGCTCCCCACTTGAATTCACATCCCTGGGCTGGTTTACTTCCCATTGTGGTAGAGGACAGAAAGTAATACTTTCAGGATTTGTAAACAGTGTGAGCCCTTCCTGAGCTGCTGATGGATAGGTGGAGAAAATGAGTGTTCGGAGCTTCTCCAGGGCCAGGCCCACCCGTAGACGTGGTGGCTGGCCCCAGCAGCCCACGGAATGGCCCAGGGTGCTGCCTGTGGAAGAGGCCTCCTGGGGCTTTAAGGATGCAGGCATACTTGAGAGAGCAAAGCCATACATGTTCTTTACTTCGGGGTTTTGAAGCCCTGGCAATTTTGTGGGTCATTTTGGCTTTTTCCTTCCCAGAGGGACTGTGCAATAGATAATGACTCAACTCTGATTGTACTCCGGATGTTTCCTTTCCACTGATGTCAGTTTTGAGAGCACTCCCCAAGCCAGTGTTTATGCGACAGGGAGAGAAGTGAAAGAAGGGAGGCCTCTGGGACCCCAAGAGGGGGCTTTGACTGCCACCTCCCCACCCCCTCACTGGGGAAGCCAGGCCCTGACGTTTTAATTGCACACTGCTTCCGGCTCCCAGGCTCACTGGGGGAGGGCTTGGCTGTGATGAATGGCACCTGGGGGTCTGTCTCCAGCAGGGCTGCTTGCTCTGGCCAGGAGCTTTCTGAGAACTTGGGGACCCCAGGTGGGCACACCTCCATGGGGTGTGGGATCATTTTTAGGTTTGGTTTGTAGGAGGGGATGTTGGGCAGGACTCTCGGAGCACATGTTTCAAAAGTGGGGTGCAGCATCTGCCCTGCCTTTATAGGACTTCAGCTTGACCCTGGGGAGGCAGGATTTGGGCAGGAGGGTGTTGGGTTCAGTTGAACTCTTTGATTTGGTTGAGACCCTAGAAATCTGGTTTCCTTTATTCAGCTCTTTGGAGAAAGTATGACCCAGGGTAGCCTAGTAAGAACTGAGCTCTGTGGGATCAAGTGTGAGGAGATGGCTTCCACAGCATTCTTCCCAAGACACTACCTGCCTGCCTTTGACCAAATGGGATGGGACGGGGGCCAGGGTGGGAGAGAAGAAAGGGCCTCCATCTTGTTCTCTCCCTCTTTTCCCGACTCCATTCCTTCTACAGAGATGCATTCCCTGTTTCTGTTTTTCCCAAGGGGCTGACAGAATCGTACATGCTAGGGAAACAGTTGACATAGGAGTGATGTGTAGGCAGTTACTTCTGTTACTAAGTGCAAATAATTTGAGGAAAGGAGGAAGGAAAATAACTTTTTAAACAAAACAGCCTAATTTATTGCCTTTTTTTTTTTTTAAAGATTTTATTCATTATTTTTAGATAGAAGGGCAGGGAGGGAGGAAGAGAGGGAGAGAAACATCAATGTATGGCCTTTTACCTGCCTCCAGCTGGGGACCTGGCTGGAGAACTGATTTGCAACTGGGAATAGTACCAGCAATCTTTGGATTCACAGGCTGGCGCTTATCCACTGAGCCACGAGCCAGGGCTTTTTTTTTTTTTTTTTTTTTAAGGGTCTGTCATGGACAAGGGCTTAAGGCACCTGGTGAGAGAAACACAGGCAATGAGACCCCGACTCCACTCCAGGAGCTTGTGATGAGATGGAGGACACAAAATCACTGCACTTTTTAATTAGCAGACCAGGAGAGAGAGGGATCCCACTGGGCGGGAAAGTGATGGGGCCCTGGGAGCTCAGAGGAGCTCATGGAAGTGCAGCTTCAGCTCGAGAGTACTGTAAGACATCAGAAGATAAGACTGCGAGTGTTCTGGGTGGGAGAGGCAAATGAGTAAAGACAAAAAGGTGGGAAGGCAGCATTGGGGGAGAGAATCCGGTAGTAAAAAGGTTGTGAAAAGATTGGGGATGTGGCCCTGGCTGATGGCACAGTGGATAAGGCGCCGGCCTGTGAACCCAAAGGTCGCTGGTTCGATTCCCCAGCCAGGGCACATAACCAGGTTGCAAAGCAGGTCTCCAGCCAGACCCATAGCTGGAGGCAGGTGAAAGGCAACCATGTGTTGATGTCTCTCTCCCTCTCTGCCTCTCTCCCTTCCCCTCTCTCTGAAAATAGTAAATAAAATCTTTAAAAAAATACTTAAAGAAAAAAAGATTGGGGATGAGAACTGGAGGGGGTGTGATTTTTTTGTTGTTGCTGTTATTAGCTTAGTGTCAAGTTAGAGGTCAGTTAGCAAACTTGAAGAAAAGAGTAAGCAGCCCTGGCTGATGTGGCTCTGGCTTGAGTGCCAGCCTTTGAACCAGTGTTGCCAGTTCGATTCCCAGTCAGGGCACATGCCTGGGTTGTGGGCTAGGTCCCCAGTTGGGGGTGCACGAGAGGCAACCCCATGTTGATGTTTCTCTCCCTCTCTTCCCTCCCTTCCCTTCTCTCTGAAAATAAATAAAATTTTTAAAAATAATAAAGTAAATTAAAAATAAAAAACAAGAGTAAGCTATACTCTTAGCCCATATGCTTCGACTTCCACAGTCATCACTGCACCGGAATGCTGTTCCGAAAGTCCTCTGACAACCATTTTAGGGACCAGGTCTCCCTGCATGTTCCCAGGTGCCTGCATCCTGGCTGCCTTGCACATTTTGCTGCTTCTCCTTTTGTCCTAACACCTTCTCTCCTGTTTGCTGTGTTGACCCACTTTCTCCTGCAACTGCTCCTTTTCTGACACCCCTCCTGTCTCTTGCATGAATCCACATTCACCTGGGTCCAGGGATGTCCTGTGGCACTCTGCTTTTTTAGCAACTCCCTTCACTGCACCATGCGGTCAGCCCAGCTCCTGGGGATTAGGATTCTGCAGTTGTGAGCCCCTCAAACCTAGAGAACTGAAGATCATTGCGTAAACATCTACGAAGCACCCTCTGGACGCAAGCTTCAGCAGGGACAAACACTGGCTCCTGGGGTCATCCTGTCAGTACCTGCTTCCCTCCAGCCTTCTGTGTCCAGGGGCCCCATCCCTTGAAGAAATCTCCCCATCTAAATGCAGGATTTTAAGAAGGCTAAAATCCTGCTTGTCCTTTTCTATAACTGCAAACTATGTCCCTTAGCCTCATACTTCCTAGTAATTATAACGGAGGCAGAGCTTCTCATTGGATGTTGAGAGCTGGGCAGCTTCAGCCCCACTGGAGGCAGATGTGCTCTTGAGTGGATCCTCCCCAGGTTCAGAATGCAGGGTTGAGCCTGAGGGATGTACGTGTTTTCTGGGTCTGCGTCTTGCACAGGCAACTTTGAATTTGACACCCCTGTCACACAGCCAGTGCCTGGAAACCCTGAAACTATTCCTGGTATTCATAATTCACATCGGGTAGGCTTCGGTGGTATTTATAGCACTCCCCAAGACAAGTTATTGCCAAAGGAGGTAGTGACACTTATCAGGTGCAGTGTGGGAGACACAGGGCTGAGCACACGCTTCTTCTGGCTAATTTTAGATTCCCAGCATTGGGGATGGGAATGAGAGCTTATCGCATAGTCAATATGTTTTCAGAGGCTCTGATCTCCCCTGGTAGGCTGGAGGGACAGACATTTATGGCCATTTCTGTTGCTGGGGCTTGGCATTGTCCCAGGGTATTGTTGGGGATGTTGTCTCACTGCCCTAGTCCTCCATAGCTATGTCCCCTCCTGCTGTCCCCTGGCAGGGAAGAGGGAGTACAGGGCTTCTTGCCATCTAGCTTTAGGTCATGAAGCAGTGGGATGGGGGTTCAGGGTGGGAGATGATTTGACAGGAGAGTACCACACCCTTCCAACTAAATCTTACAGCCTATGAATGTTTGGCACACTGTTTAGCTTGCCCGTGGCACTGTGTACCCTTGGGATTTCCTGGAGATTTTTGAGCTGCAGATTATTTAAGGCAATGGCAGATGACTGCCGAGGAGCTGGGCCCCGTCTTCCTCGGGTGTTCAGCCTTGTCCCCAGAAGAGCCTTTTCAGATGACCAGCCCCTCTGGGTTTGTGACGCTCTGCCCAGGGCGAGTTCCTGCTGCAGCCCAGGTGTACGGAGTGTGGTGTGGCAGGGAGGTGGCTGGTTTGTGTTGGCACTTCCTGTTGTCTTCAAATGACAAAGCCTGACAGGCGGAGGGACTTGACTGAGGGAAGGTGTGTGGGGTGGGCCTGCCCCTTTGTGAAGGAGCCCTGGGCTGTTTTGAAAGAGGGTAGCCAGTCACTGATAGGTTTCTGGCAGTTCTCTGTCATTTGTTACTTCCTGCTTAAAGTACCCAGGATAGATCCCTGTTCTTTTCCTTTATGTGGTTTGTAGCTACTCTTGCTACCTATCCTGATATAAATAGCTATAGTTTGGAAGCAGGTCTACCAGAAAGCTGGAAAAAAAATTTTTTTGTTTCAAATGAAAGTGAGGAACAGTCATGTCTGACCCACTGTTCTCACCGGCATGCCTCTCTCGGGACTTGGAAATTATTCCTATGAGGCAACAATGGTGTCTTTATTGGTGGCAGCTCTGCGGTGGCTGTGGTGGCATCACCATTGGAGCAGGGCTTGTGTAGGGGTGGGGACTGGGGACAAAGCTTGCTCTTATGCCTGGGCCTTTTTCAGTTTCTCTCCATTCTGTGGATCAGGCAGGATCACCCCGCTGCCTCCCCGCCTGATTCCTTGGGATGGATATTATAAATGGCGAATCTGCCATCTCTAATACGTTGGCAACTTGGGTCCTTCTGTGATTCTAACTTCTTCTGAGTTGAGCCTAATGAGAAATGGTACACTTATTAATTGCCTGTGAAGAGGTGGGTCTAGTTGGTCCTCCTTTTTTTATACCATTCCTGGGGTGTCTCCCACACTTGTACAGATTTATATTATCTATTCTTTTATCCATGGGCATTTGAGTAGTTTCCAAATTCCAGCTCTTACAAATAAAACCAGTATAGTTATTCTTGTGTGTGCCTTGGGCATGGGTGGGTTTGTAGCATTATTGCAGATACATTTTGATTTGCTTTCCGTGATACGTTAATTCAAGTGAGTAGTTACTGGGATCCACCACGGGACAAGCTTTGCTCCAGCCTTGGAGTGATGGCCAAGAGGAGCAAGGCTTGGTGTGGGGGAGTGCCGGAGCAGCGGGGCAGCTTGAGTGGGTCCCCAAAGAGGTAGGATTGAAACAGACTTGCAGGATGACAGCCAGCCAGCCAGCCAGGTGAGCGGCCTGTGGAAGGGGTACTCTGTGTAGAGGAAGGACCCCGGGCAGAAGCTCTGATGGCGGTTGCTACTGGCTCAAGGGCAGCCTGGTCAGCAGGGACAAGTCCACGTGCTGGTTAGACTCAACCCTAGCTAATGAAGTAATGGCCTGGGACCCTTTCTTTGTAGGAGACAGGAGGGAGGGTTGTTTTTTGTTTCTTAAATAGCACTAAGGATGGAAGAAGGAGCGCTGCAGTGAATTGCTTCACAGAAGCCCCTCGGTGAGGACAAGGTGGCATGTTCTGGGATTAAGCTCTGTGCTGTCCACAGCTGGCCTGTGGTCTCCTGAAAGGTCCAGGAGGTCCAGTTAAGGGAAGCCATGGACTTGGCTGGTCAGCCCCTGTGTTGTTAGGGCATTTTGTTTTGGAAACCAGTACTGCCCATTGGGTTCCTGGTGTTTAGCCAGTGACTCATCTTCCTAGACCTCAGGGTCCAGCTTCCTAGCCTGGGAAATCACCAGGCCTGGATAATAGAAAGGTGTTCTGCCTCAGGGCAGCAGGGAGGCCTGCTTAGGCCGAGGGGACCCTCTGATTTTAGGAGATGGGTGGGCTGGTTCTGCAGGCTGAGTGATGAGAGATCTTGCAGGAAGAAATGGCCCTGACCTATGTCCGGCTGTGGCTCTTGCTAGCTGCTCTGGGCCTCCTTTCCCGGACTGGCAAATACAAAGCCAGCCTGGGGCAGGGCTGTGGTGGGGACAGAACCGCATGGAGGCTGCCGGCTGGCCAGCATCCTCTGGTGACTTTTCTTCTCTTTCTTGCATTGCTTTGTGTCTCCTCTTTAATTAAAATGCCCTTGTTAGGAAATCTTCTAGCTCCAGTCAAGAGCTATCCTGACCACAGAGCATCACCCCCATAAGGAGGGAGGATGTGGAAGGAGACATTAAAACAACTTTAGATGCCCAAGAATTCCCTCTGTGCTGTCCAGTTTGGCGGCTGCCTGTGGCCACAGAGCCCTACGGCTGGTTGGAGTATTGATTCCCCTTCAGAAGACGGTGCCTCTTGCCTTGCTCCCAGCCCCATGGCTCTGGGTAACCCTTTTCTGAACTTCTGTGGATGTTTTTGTAGCATTTCTTTTCACTCTCTCATGTTATTAGTGAGTAGAGAAGATAAAAGGCTCTTCTGTATTTAATAAACTACTTAAAAACTGTGCCTCTTTTGGAGCCGGGCTCAAGCCACCCACTGATTTCCCCACTCTCTGACCTCACCTCTGCTTGCTGGTGTTCCCCTTAGGATCCATTCCTTGCTTTTGCTTTTTCATTTTTCTTTTTTCTTTTCTTTGGATATGGGTGCTGTGAATCAGGGTTATTGACAGGTCCTGTGAGCCCTAGCAGTCGCCTCCCTGGCCTGGTGGCCTCGAGTGGGTTTTCCTGCCATTGGGCTCACTGCCTGAGTCATGTTCCCTGCCAGCGCTCCTCACAGTTGGTTGGCACTCAACACTTAGCTGCTGAATAAAGAAGTCTCCAGCTGTCCTAAGAGTGTTCTCTTTAGTTCTCATGCAAATCCGTATTTCCTGGTGCTGCTTTCCTTGCAAATATGAAATGATATGGAAAGCCAAGTTTGCTTCATGGGGAGTGTAGTCACCTCCAGGGAGGTAACCTTTTTATTCTTGTTATTTTCTTTGTTACTGTGATTTAACTATACTTTAAGAGTTGTCTGCATTTGACTATGTTTTTTAAGCTGCTTCCAACTTGGAAGATGTAATTAGCTAGAAGTGTTATTCAGGGTATTAGGGAACCCAGATACTTTTGTTGAAATTAGGTAATTAGAGATTTGGTGCTATGGAGGGTCACTTTTATTCTGAGCAGCCAAATATCAGGCATTCGTGGAAGTTCTGATGAAATGCTCATTTTAAATGCAAATTCTTTGCACAGAAAGAAAATGGAATTGTTCTGGCTCCGGGCGCTCAGCGCTCACTCTGCATTTTTGCCATTCCTCTGATGGCCAAGGGTAGGGCTCCTGACTAAATCCTTCAGCATCTTTATTAGGGTTTTGGATTTGTACTGGCTGAGAGGAAGCCGTGCCCCAGGACATTAACCCCCTGTTGCCCACTGCAGCGTTTCCACTAATGATCTTTGGGTTTCCTTTCTCATTTGCCTGATAGATGCACGAGGGAACTTGTGAGTGAATGTTGCTCTATTGTTTGTTTGTTTGTTTGTTTTGAGGGAAATGAACTGTGTTAAACTCTTCAAGTTCTTAGCAAGGCTATGTGCTGTTTTTAGTCTTCCTCTCATTTCTGTTTTAGGTGTCTTTACCCGCCTTTCCCATTGACCAGCTGCTCCTTCCTACTGCTGGAGGACAGTGGAGAATCCATGGCCCTGTGTATAGTGGAGGCAGTGGGATTCCTAGGCAGCGTGGCTGGGCGAGTGGTTCATGCTCTTGGACCGAGAGAGAGATAGAGAGACACTAAAAGAGTGCGCATCAGTCAGCAATAATGAATTGATGGAGGAGTTTAAAATGTCGATTTTCTACCCCAGGCAGGCAAGTTACCCTCCTTTTCCTGAAAGGGAGAATTTCACTTGTACAATAACTCCTGTGCTCTGTAGCTCTAGAGACCATTGGGTTGTCCATGGAAGGGTTCAGCGTCTGAGCTCAAAGCCAGGCTGGTGTTTTGCATGGCAGTGGTGTGTACAGCTGGAAGCCTATAGAGAAGGTTGTGGGAATGGCAAGGTGGTAGCCTGTTTTCTCTATCTATGGAATAATGGCTTTAATACTGAGTCTCCCCCTAAGTTGGGGAGGTGGGCTGATTTATGGTTGCCATTATTATAAAAATGCAAAAACTTTAAACTATAGTCCTCCCTTATCCATGGGGGTTGTGTTCCAAGACCCCTAGTGGATCCCTGAAACCAGGGATGGTATTGAACCCCTGGCTATGCTTTGTTTTTTCCTATGCATACATACCTGTGATACAGTTTAACTTACAAATTAGGCACAGTAAGAGATGAATGACATAACTAATAATAAAAATAGAATAGTTAAAACAATATACTGTAATATAAGTTTTATGAAATGTTGACTCTCAAAATTTCTGGCATTTCCCCCTTCATATTATTCATTGGACTGCAGTTGACTATGCGTAACTGAAACTGAGGAGAGAGAAACTGTGGATGGAAGCAGCAGGAGTGCACTGCATTGCTGAATGCAGTTGTCAGTCTGGCTGTTTTTCTAAAGTTTTATTATAAAAATGCCCTTTTTTCTTTTTGCTTATGTATTCCTGCATAGCAGAAGGTAGAATCCAAAATGAAGTTCCCCTTTCTGTCCTTAGTTGATCGCTTAGAATCAGTTTAGAGTTGGGAGAAGATCATCAAGTCCAAGAACTCTTTGCTTTTCATTTCCGTCAACTGGGTGGTCACTGGGGGCCTTTGTGATGGTTGATGATCAGGGCAAACAAGTTGTTTTCAGCCTCACTCCTCCTACTAGTGGATATGTGACAGGGCTGAGAGAAAACTGGTGGGAAAAGCCCTGATCAAGGGTGTTGGGGTAAGGGACAGTAGCTTGGGGCTTGGAGAACTGCCATGGTGGATGGTGTTGAGGAGTAATGGGGATGATTCCAGTTTAGAGGTCGCGAACTCTCTAAAGCAGGCCCACCTCTCTGTTGAGTGACAATGAACCAGGGACCCAGGAATTGAGGTGCGATGTCTAGACAAATAAGACTCATGACTTTGCCTCAGTATTCTTCCTGCTTCCTGTATTTTAGATAAGGGTTCTCAGTCTTGGCACCACTGACCCTTTGGGCTGGATGATTTCTCTGGTGGGGACTGTCCTGTGCATCAGGATGCTGAGCGCCATCCTGGGTTCTCCTCTTGATGCCAGTGGCATCACTCCTTCCTCCAGCTGTGACAGCCAAAAATGTCCCAGATATTGCCAAATGCTTTTTGAGAGGAGAAAAATGTTCCCCATGTAAACCCACTGCTTTAGAAGAATGTGATGTCCCTTGGGATTTCTAAACACAACTTTATATTAGCATGTCTCCTTTCCTCTTTTGCTTTGAAAGGAGACATATACAGCTAAAATAATGTTTACTATAGTTCTTTTAATAGATAAGACTGGCCCAAAGGCCATTTATAGGGAAGTGTTGAAGTTCTGAGTTGAATTGTGTTCGGGATCACAACTTTCCCGCAAACAGATTGGATTTCAGTTTTCCTTTCAGATTTTGGATACTGATGGCTTGTCTCCACTCAGCAGCTTGTACTTTTAACGTTAGCTAATGGATGAAAAGTCAAATACTCCAAAGGCCAAGGAGTTATTGGCAATATGAAACAAGTTAAGAATGAGTCTTCCATTCTGTGAACCTTGTGTTAAGTTAGGAAGAGAAGATTCCTCACCTTGAACCTAGAGCAGATGTGTGGGCAGTTGTCAAGTGGACCCTGACCTTATGAGATAAGGAGTGGCTGTGAAGTAATAGATGCAAAGGGGTAAGAAGCCTTAGTCTGAGACGCCAGAGACCTGGGTTCTGTCCCTGGGCCTACCTCCAACTCCCTAAGTAAAGTCACTAAAAATTCAGATGATAGGTTTCTCCTCTGTAGGAGGAGGGGCAGAGCCAAGATTCCTGCTTCCTGAATAGGGGTTGAAGTGCTGGGAGGTGAACCTGGATAAACCCAAGACTCTCTTTGGAACCTTAATTTTTACTCCAGGAATTTGGAAGACAAAACTTATTTTAGTATGAGCCCTGGCTGGTGTGGCTCAGTGGATTGAACACCAGCCTGCAAACCAAAAGGTCGCCAGCTAGCTTCCCAGTCAGGGCACATGCCTGGGGTTGCAGGCCAGGTCCCCGATGGGGGTGGGAAGTGTGAGAGGCAACCAATTTCACACACCGTTGTTTCTCTCCCTCTCTTTCTGTCCCCCCTCCCTCTAAAATAAGTAAATTCTTGAAGAAAATACTTACTTTACTTTTCAGTAACTGAGAAGCTGGGGTGGTCCCAGCCTGGCCAAGCACATCAGATCTTGTCCTCTCAGCCCTTCAGCCTCCATAAAATGGTTTGACCCCTCCAATCCCCCAGAAAAACAAAAACTTATTTTAGTATGAAAATACAAGGTTTGTCCCAAAAGTATTGGTCATGCAAATTGTTTTAGTTATATGGGCATTGGCTCGATACTTTTTGGACATACCTCGTAGGCACATATTGAGTAAGTGTAAAATTTGCATGATGTAAATTAAAGCAAGAAGGTAGAACTTCATAAATAAAAGAGGGAAATCTGCTTGCTGTGAATGGCTTCCCAACGCCAGGTGGTCCACCGCCCCCATCTGTCTGGTGGGATTCTGGAAGGAGTGTTTGGTAAGTGAGGAGCCCGGGGAATTCTACAGTTCCTTTTACTTCTAAAATTTCTTCTTGGAGCAACAAACTTACATCGTTGGTGTAGAATTTTGGATACCTTAACATACACATCACCAGCGGGGACCTTAGGAAGAATGGACAATAATAATAAAAGTTGTCTAGCCTTTAACAATTCAGGTACTTCAAGTTTTTCCTCCCTTCCTTTGGTTTATAAGGGGAAGCTTTGGGAGTGAGTCTGTAACCAAAACAGACCGAGTCTGTTGTGGGACCCTTAGGGCTTATGCATGTTACCTACAAACTTACCTAATCTAAGACACTTGCCAGGAGAGAGCACGCTGAATTAAATTTCTTTGTGATGCATTGGCCCATGGGGTCAGTGTGGAAATTGAAACTGCTGACATCCCTGTAACAGCTGGGATGCACTTAGCTGGCAATAGGAAGACACTTCAACCAGTCAGTTTTTATTTCTGAAATGATTTCATGTTACAAAGGAGTTTTTGTTGTTGTTGTTTTGGATGTTGATGTTCATGACAGCTCTTTAGAAACTAACGTCAGGGGCTTCAGATGGGCCGTGTCCCCATGCTCTCCGGTTTCTGGTGGGAAATAAGGCCAAGCCACAGAACAGCAACCAATAAAGTTGCTGATGAGAGAACGGCTCCTGTAGCCATTTGTCAACATCAGCTTTTGTGAGGCAACTTCACTGTATGATGTAATAAGATAATTTATAATGTTTCATGAAAGGAGGAGTGGGTAGTAGTGGGGTTTTTCTTTGTCTTTTCTTGGCATGTAATTGAAACAGAGCTTGGACCAAATGAGAAACATTTGTGTTTGGGGAAAAAGAAAAAGATTCCAGAGGCTTCTTGACTGGGGTCAAATGTTGCTTCCTTATTTTTGGAGCATGTAAGCAGACTTATCTGGGGACGAGCATAAACAACATTGCCATGTCTATCTGTTCATAAGCAAATGCACTTTCTGACCTTAAGGAATTGGTCTAAGTTCAAGACCCATGTAACATGAGCGATGAATCTGAAGAAAAAGTGTGTGGGTTGATCTCTCTCAAAAGATATACTCGTATATGGCTTTAGAGTGAATTTAGAAATCCAGTTCCTTTAACAACAGTACCTGCCCAGGAACTGTTTCCTTCATCATAAAGAAAAGTGTGCCTGTGCTTTCTGAAGTCGCATGCATTTTCAGTTGGTCCCAGAGGAGCACTGAGTTGGCTGAGGAAGTCTAGCTGTTCGGCCCATGGGAAATAGAGTCTGACAGATGGACTAATGTGATGGAATACTCGTGTTGGTGGAGTGTGCCAAAACAAAAATAAAAACAGCCCAGACAAAAACAAACAACAAAAACCTATCCTGTCATTCGGGCTTCTTGTGTACTTGATTTGATTCTAGAATTGGCATCCAGAGGGCCACCCCACCAGAACCTTTGAAACACTTAAGACATAGCATTTTGTAGCTATTTGAGTCCTCAGTGTTGCCAAGGTTTCTGTGGGATGCTATATATAGGCTGCAAAGATAAAAGTGGTGGCATCCTTGCCTGCCGGAAACTCAATCTAGGGATAGTGGGAGGCGCACAGAAGCTCAACTCGCAGCAGGACAAAAGCTTGGGGCATGTGTGGGAAAGAAAGACTGATTTTGTTTGGGAGGATCAGGTGGGTCATTTTGGAGGCTGGGCTATGTGATCTGGTTTGGGGAATGTAATCTTATATTGGATGAGGGAATTGGGCTTTCCTGGGAGGAATGACTTGGGTGCAGACACCAAAGTAGGTGAGCAGAAGATAGGATGTGGTGATGGTGGGGAGAATCTCAGACACACTCTTGGGACCAGTTTGTGGTTTGTGGCTGCATGTGTGTCTATGGGAAGAGGCTGAGTCAGGGGAAATCAGTAGGGGTCTAAGTGTGCAGGGCCCCATATCCTGAGGGAAGAAATCAGAACCATATCCTGAATGCAGTGGAGAAGAAGAAAGGAAGTAGAAGAGGCAGCATTGTAAAAGGCACAAGAGGAAAGTGAACACCTTCGGGTCTAATTCCCCATCTTTTTGCTGCTGTCAGACTTTTTGATGGGGGGAAGCCAGGCTGCTTAAGTGGGCTGGGCCTTTGGAAAGATGGATGAATTTATGTGTTATATATCTATATCTATCTATCTATCTACCTATCTATCTATCTATCTATCTATATATATATGTGAAATATCTTTATTCCTGAATGTGAAGTCAGAGTTATGTTGGACTTGGGAAAAGGTCCAGTCACACCCTTCCTTCTCTGAAGTCTCTATTTGTTTTTATTACTTGCAAAGTTCTCTATAAAGAACCATCTTTTATCATCTTCTCACATGCTGCTTACTATAAATCGACTGGGTGCCCTGTGCAAGGTGCTAGGGGTGCCAGCAGGCGAGGGAAGGCCTTGCTCTCACAGAGCTCTGGCTGAGACAGATGAGAGAAGAGAGGATGCTAGGACAGGCTCCTAGAGGTGGTGGGGGTTTCCCAGCAGAGGGACAGCAGAGCAGGAGGGCTGTGTAAGGCTGCTGGGTGGGTGGTGGCTGCCTCATCTGGCTGTGGGAAGTGATGAAGGTTAGCGCTGCCCTACCTCACATGTGACTTCAAGTGTTTTTGAAACAGCACAGTCTCTATGGCAAATACTGTTTTTTAATTGTATTTACCTCCTAACCACCATTCCAGAACCAGTTTAGAACAGAACACAGACTATTTGATTGTTTTGAAGTGATTCAAGGGATCCTTAATGTGTGTCTATCAAGTATTTGCCTATAGAATAAATTAATAATGCCCTGGAAATAATTTTTTTCACTATTTAAAAAATGTATGTAGGTGCTATTGAGATGAATGAAAAATTAATTATTTTAAAAGCCTTTTTGTCTTTATATCTTCTCTCGATAAGGACACCAGGAGTACAACTACTGTGTGTGTGCGATGGGGCTGGTAGTGGTGGAGATTGGGTGTCTGCACAACTTTTTGACCATAAAAGGTACCGCCTTGTTCCTCTCCCAGCACTTAGCACAGAGCTGGGCATCTCAGTGAGTAATGAATAAACCAAGTGGTGCGATGATCAGGGAAGCAGGAGAAGAGCTACATATGGAGCCCCTCAGTGCTCCCCACCCACCCCTTTAGGATGCCGTACTCCCATTGCATTGGTGTTGATAATGGGAGAGGCACCATGAGGCCTGGTGCTTGTGGGCTTTTCCTGCGTGCATTCTCCCAGCATGTGAGAATCACCAGGATTCAAGTTTATCACAGTCTAGTGCCCCAGAGATACAGGCCTGCTATTGGAGCGCCCACTTTTAGTCCCAGCTTGGGCCCTTGATGGAAAGGAACTAGCTTTTGGACACAGTGACTAATGCTCTGAGGATAAGCCAGTACCTCACTTCTCACAGGGAGTTTCAGCCTCCTCCTTGGCTGAGGAGCTCTGTCTGTAGATTGTCTGGGTTAAACATCAAAACCTACTTCTTGATTCTGTTTCCTGGCTTGGCCGTCCTCCCACGTGGGTCTCATAGGGTGGAAACAGTGACTGTGCCCGTGAGTGAGCACTCTGAATTTGAGAAGGATCCACTTAAGCACAGCCTCGGTGGGAAAGGGACGTGAGATCATTTTGTTCCCATGTTAGTTTCTGAAACCCTTTGTCCTGAAGTTGGCAGGCCTTTACTTTTCCTGAGCCCTTACTGGTGGTTTCCCTGTAAGCTATTGTTCTGAGTTGATCAAAAAGAATGCTGGACTTGCATGTGCGTGTGTACACTCCCGTGAAAGCTCATAGGCACACTCACATCCACACTCACATGGAGACACACACGAAAGCCATGCCCATCTTGAGATGGCAGTATCCAGTGGGATGTTTTAAGGTGACTTAATAGAGATTGGATCTGTATTCTTAATTTGACTTTTGCTTACTATTATTTTTACCGGGGACTTGTGTTAGAATAGGAGACATTAGCAAGAGGTAAAGGATTAGAGTATTTCCTTATGTACCATGTGGTACTGCGGGTCAGTCCTGCACAGGGTATGGCTGCTGGCTATCCAAATCCAGGCTAAAATGTTGTTTGATGTCATGGGGTCAATGTTTGGCTATTGTACTAAAAATAAAAATGATAGTTTTGTCTGTTAGTGAGGTTACAAAAAGGGGTCTTTTCCCTAATAACTTGGCATACTTTTGCTCAAATTATTAGGTAGAAAAAGAACTGTATTTGGTCGAGATGATATTGGTAAGTATGTGGCAAGGGCTAGGAATTGAGACATATTGGTCATGTCTCCATACACTTCAGCTGCCTTTCTGTCCAGTGGATAACTTGACCATTCACCAAATGAGCTGAATCTTCCCAAGGAAGGCAGTGATGAGGCACCTGAAAGATAAGATGTAAGAACCCCAGCTTGTATTCACCTGAGAGAGGAGATCCCTGGGTATTCTTCTGAGCCCTGCAGAAGTGGCTGGGCCTTAGCTCGTTTCTTAGCTGTTTAGGAATATGTACTGTTTGTGGTTGCTGCTCACAGTAACAGAATGTGCCACAGGAAGTAGGCCTGCAGGGCGTGTAAGAGGGAGGCCAATGGGTTTATGAAACCTAACACCAGTTTTTCCCAGAGGGACAGGCAGCATCAGAGGTCATGGTGGCCTCAGCCCAGAGCACAGGACTGTCCCAGGGTGTGGACTTTTAAAAATGAAATGTATTTATAGACGGTGCCCCTAAGGCCAGACCTTGTAGCTGTTCGCTGTCAGGCCCCACCCTTGACCAGCATGGGACTCCCCGCACAAGATTATTAGTGTGCCTTCAACTGGGGCCGAGAACTCCTGGAGGTCCCTGTCACTGACAGGAATCTGGCATTTGCTGTAATTGCTTTACTCTGACATACGTATAGAAGACAATATGAAATGTACAGGTATAATTTGAAGAGTTAAAAAGAACATGTTTGAAGCCAACAATCGGATTAAGAAATCAACACTATGACTACTTTAGCACAGCAGCCTCCAACCTTTTTGGCACCAAGGGCAAGTTTTGTGGAAGATGATTTTTCTATGGATGGTGGAGAGACAGGAGGCAGAGCCCCAGCAGTACTGGGAGCAGAGGTTCCCTTGCTTGCCCACTGCTCACCTCCCTCTGTGCCGCCTGGTTCCCAACAGGCCACGGAGCAGTACCACTCAGTAGCTTGGGGGTGGGGACCCCTGTCTGAGAAGCTCCCCTTCCCCCCTCAAAGATGACAAGTGTCTTAACTCTTTATGTTAACCAGTCCTTGCTTTTATCTTTCATTATCTATGTATGCATTCCTAAACAATATATATTTTTTCAGTTTCGGAAATTGAGTACCAAGCACCAGCATAGCTTTGGGAAGGTCCCTATTGAAACTGTTACACAAAGGCTCCCAGGAGAAGCGGAGGGCTCCCTAATCGTTGCCTGCTTTGCAGGCTGCAGTCGTACTCTACTACCGTACATGCTGCAGAAAGCACATTTTATCACGGGTCCCTGCGCTTGTGCGTCACTCTGTAAATGGGGTTGCCATGCATTTCCGAAGGGGTTGTGGGAAGTTGAGAGAGAGTTATAAAAAGGGACTCCTTCTAACATTATAATTCAGCAGGAGTCCTTAACCAGAGGTGCAGAGAGCAAGTTCAGGGGGCTCACAAGCCATCTGAAGTGGAAGGCATTTCATTCTTTGGGGTAAAATGGTGCATCGTATTTCCAGAGGGGTCTGTGGGCCCTCCTTCCCTGTAAGGGTAAGAATAACATGGCCATTGTGGTGTTTATTTTTTTTAAGCTTTTTTTATTCATTATTTTTAGAGAGAAGGGCAGGGAGGGAGGAAGAAAGGGAGAGAAGCATCAATGTATGGTTGCCCTTCACCTGCCTCCAGCCACAGACCTGGCTTGCAACCTGGTTATGTGCCCTGGCTGGGAATTGAACCAGCCACCTTTGGGTTCATAGGCCAGTGCCTTTAACACTTTGCCACCAGCCAGGGCTGTGTGTGTGTGTTTTTAAAGGAATCCTGAGGTGGTTGAAGATTTCTTGAAATATGTTTGGTTTGCTTGAGTGTGAGTCTGCATTGGCGTTTTACATTTGAGTGTGTCTAACTGTTGAAAGGGAAATGAGCAGTAAGTTATACATCTCATAGACTGTCCAGGGTGGAGCCTTTGATTATGCTGTGGGTGGCCTAGAAGCCTTGACATTTTCTCGGAAACCTACATCTCCTTCTCTAGACCCAGAGTAACTAGAATGCTAAAATGGAAGAAAAAATTGGAATGGTGGTAGTTTCAAAACAAATGACCTCACTGCCTAAGTTCCACTCTACAAAATTCCACTTTATGCAAAAGAAACCCTTTTGCTTTATAAATAATAATGGATCTTTGGGGAAACAGATCCAAACGTCCATTTACTGAGGGTGGAGCCAGATTTGTCATCGCTGAAGCTAACTCCCTAGAAACAAAATACAACTATTGTTATACCAGCCTCGTAGTTATTTCCTCAAGAGATAGGGCAATTTAAATTTATAATGACTGACATTCACTTCTTCAGAGTAGGCGGGTAATTATGCTTTGTATAAACTGCCTTCATGTGAGGTACTTTTAGCTTTGTAAGGGAATTTTGGAATTCTGTAGCTGAAAGCCACCTGAGTTTTATCCTGTCCATGCTGCTTTTACAAGCAAATAGACTCTGGAGTCCATAAGGTTAGTTGTGATCAGCCCAGTGTTGTGTTAACTTGCCAGGGTCTGCTGGACCAGAACCCTTGAGTAAGAGACTCAGCTATTTAGATGATTATGGCTTAAATATATACTTAGATGAAGATTAATTAAAAACCCATGATCAGAAGACACTTCCTAGAGAATTCGCATTTTGATCATCCATTTCATTTTAACCAAAGGACCCTGTTAAAGGTCTCAGCCCACCTCTTTGAAATGCGCTGTTTCCAGGGGGATTCTGGCCTCCAGGGACGGTGGGCCACATACATGGAAAAAGAGCTTTCATTTTGGTTCTGTGTTGTTTTTTATCTTTCGTAACTTCACACTTTTTAGGTCTCTGGGTTTTTCTCAGAAGTGTTTAGATTTTCTTCTTGCACGCAAGTGTGAGCAGTTCTGGGGGTTTGTTTTTCGCTTTTTACAATTTTTGTTTTTGAAGGAAACCAGGAGTTTCAGTTTGGCTGTGGAAAGTCTTCAGGGATTAAGGAGAGAGAACTAGGGGAACGGTTAAGACTTGGAACTGCGGGCTGCCTTGTCTCTTCCCCTCAGTTAAGAGCGAGACAGAATAAGAATAACATTTATTTTAAAACTGTGTTTTATTAAGGAAGGTAATTTACAAGTAAATTTTAGCTTTATAGACTTGGTTCTGTGATTCCATTCCTGAACTTGCCATTACTCGCTGCTGATTTTGGAAAAGGCCTGTTTTCTTTCTGAGGCTTGGTTTTTCACATCTCTAAAGGGAGGGGCTGAGGCTGATTATCTCCAAGGGCTCTTTGCAGCTGCATGTCTGGACTCCGTGCTGTAGGGTTTACGGAGAGGCTGCACTGGAGCTGTTGGCAGCAGGATGGTGCCTCTCCTGAAGCTGGAGGTAGAGGGGCTCCAGCTGTGTCACTGCACAGTGCTCCAGGGCCATTTACCCCGCATTAATAGTTTCTCTCATTCATCCCCTTTATAATCTAAATCGCATCTGTGTCATTCTACGTTGCTCACTTGCCAATGTGGCCACCTGCACTGACACCTGTCATTTCTCTTCGTGGCCAGTGTGCTGCAGGGTAACATCTGGACGGGGCTCCTGGACCCTTGGATGCTTGGCTCCCCACTGTTCCTGGATTGACTTGTTGAAGCTGTGAGTAATCTCTTAGTTTCTACTTTCAAGCAACTGTAGATCAGTAGAATCTGAGGGCTGGAGGGGTTGTGGCCAGCAGCCACCAAGTCTACCTAGGGCAGCTGATGGGCCACCTCCCTCGATAGCCAGCCTCCTTCCAACCGAACTCCAAGAGCCTTGGTGAGGCAGCTGTGACATTAGACACAGCCTTTCCGTCCCCAGGAGTCATAATGGCCTATATGGCTTTCTGAATCTGCCTCCTTGGAGCGTCTTTGTTCTACCACCAGAGCCAAACATAATGCTCACTTTACTGGCCTATAGGAAAAGTCTCTTTAAGGTGGTGGATGCAGGTGCTGTTCTCTGCCTGGTACCCTCTTCTCCAGCATACTCTTCCTCATTCATAGTCTTATCCTAATGCAGCCCCAGTGCCAACCCCTTGTGGAGAGGCTTCATCTGACCACCTTGTTTAAAGATATCTTCCCCCAACCCAGGTATTCTGTCTCTCAGGCCCTTGCTTGCCTCTTCCTTTACACTTCCAACAGGATTGGTCTCTTCAGTCACTTGGTAGACCATTCATTCATTCATTCAACCAATGAATATTTGAGCCCTACATGCCAGTGGCTAAGGTAGGTGCAGGCAGCGCTGTCATGGAATTTCCATGAAGAAGGTAAAAGATCAAGTAGAAACCTAAATAAACAATCATGACTCTATAGTTAGACTTCATTGTGGGGACTCAAAAGCAGTGTCATCTGCGGGTATTGTTAAAATGCCGTTCCTGGGTGGGGCCTGAGGTTCAGCATTTCCAACCAGCTCCAGGGGATGCCCAGGCCCCGGTTTGTAGACCATACTTGGTGAAGGAAGTTCTAAGCTTCTTGATGCATTAAGAGGCTTGGTCTGGAGTGTGACTGTTGCTAAACTGCCTGAAGTGTGTATCTGTAAAGACACCAAGAGACCCACTGGGATTTTGTCAGGCTTTAGCAGTGCGAAACTGAGTGGCTTGGAACATAAGCCTGACCGGAAAGTATGGGAGCCTTTTACTCTCACCTCGTGTCTGAGAGTTTATACCTCATTATTGCTATTGTAGCAATAATGAAACCCTACCTTAAGTAGCGTGCTTTTTAGAGTTATGAGATGCAGTCCTGTGGGGATCTCCACAGTATGGCTACTCCATAAGTTAGTGTTTCTGAACAGCCTGAAGCTTTTTTTTTCTCTCTGTTAAGAGTAGGCTGTATGAGCTGGGCTAATGTAGCTCTTAAGTGGGGTGCGGAAGATTGAGACCATGCTGGAAGCCGTGAACTGACTGCAGAAGCCTCAGAGCAGGCAGAGTGAGGAGTTCAGGGCAGCTTGGCCAGTAGTGTCTTGAGTCCAGGCAGTGTGTTGGCACTGGGGTCATTCTCTTGAGACACCTCTGTGCGGTATTGGGCTTGGCACCGCTGCTTTGTTGGAGTCAGACCATTCAGAAGTTGTGTTTAGTTTTCACAAGAAGCCAACTGGATTCTTTGCTTGAGGAGGTAATAGTTTTAACAGACATTTGTGGAGTACTTAGATGTACTATGCACTTGGCAAAGTGCCTGTCGCAGAGTTGTGTGCTTTAAACCTCCCCATGGTCCACTAGGCAAGTTGTCACTGTTTTCCAGAGGATGAGGTGGAGGTCGGAGGTGAGGCAATTCGCCCGGGGTCACACAGCAGGTAGGGTCAGGGTAAGGGGTTCAGCCTGTCTGTTCGACCCTGGGTCACTGATTATTATTTCCTTCTGTCTCTCCCACCTCCTGAATTACACTTATGGGTATGGTTCTTCCCTGTGTGTCAGTCAACTCTAAAGTATTATTTCTAAAGCACTTTGGCCCCTTGAATTAAGGGAAAAGCTTGATCAATCTGGGGAAAGGTGAACAGGGAAGAGAAAAGCATGCGTTGATTTTGGAGGCCCACACCTCACCCCAGCTCTGCTGTCCTCAGCCGACCTCCCAGGGGACAGTTCTTGGCAGGGACTGTGATTACTGCTTGTGGCCTCAGAGCCAGTGCTACAGTTGGTCCTCAAAGGCTCACAGCCGGGAGGCAGAAGCCGAAGGGTTGGGTTGATTCAATGTGTTTGGAAAACCATTTTTTAGCCAGTTTGGGATTTCTATATCAAAGACAATCTCCAAATAACCTTGCTGTGCTTGAGGTTATTTTGTCTACTCTGTATCAGATACGCTATTCTCATGCTTTATGGATTTTAGGTTTTCAGTTAGGCCTCTTGATTTTGGCTTCATGTATATCCTGCACTACTCTGCACAAACGCAGAATTAAGTTGATCCATATAGCTAGGTTTTCACAGCAAAGTATGCCCTCTGATTCTTATGTTTTGGGCAATACCATGACCCATCCTATTACACTTGTATGCAAACTTGGTTATTAAATCCATGCCTGCACCTCCTCTGTGGAATGTTGGGATAGGCCCCGCCAGTTCTGGGACGGAATTGGATCTTCAAAGTAGCTCCTTCTTTCTTCCGTAGGCTTAGAGAGTTATGCTTGCTGTTTTATCCAGAGTCCAGGCTCCATCCCAGCACTGTGGTGTGTAAACTGTGCCCACATGCGATTACCTGAGTCTCAGTTTCTTGCACAGGCACCAATGACTTGTAGTTTCTATTTTGCGGGCCTGTTTCCTCAACAGTGAAAGGAGGAAGATGATTTTAACTCTGCAGAGAGTTGTTTTAGATAGGATGCTTTTAGAGTACTGCATGCGGATTCTTTGTCCCACCTGTGTCTGGCTGAATTCCCTCCAGCTGAACTTGTTTCCCAGGTCTGGAGCCAGTGTCCCCGTCTGTAGAAGTGAACGCCTTGAGGGAAAGGTTTATGCTTCATTCATCCTGTGTCCCAATGCTCTGCACTCAGCCTTGAGCTCAAACATTTGTGAAATAAACCTGGCGGTAATTTCTCTTCTTCTACTTGCTGCCATGAACTCAGCCTATTGGAGAGCAGTGACTTACAGGCCCTGCAGGAACAGGGGGTGGGAATGGTGGTCACATTGGTTTTCGCTGAGGACAAGTCTTTGCACATCATCACATGGTTGGTAGGTGTTTCCTGGCCTTTTGTGGACTCAGAAGCCCTGTGCTCAGGAGACTCAGTTATCTGCAGTGACGGGAGAGTGCAAATGGAAGGTGCGTTCGTGAGTATAAAAAAAAAACCCACATTTTTTCCTATAATAAGTTTTGTTTGGATTTCTTTAAAATGTCTTTTTACTTTACAAAGTTACAACAGTAATTTAAAAACCTGTTAATATTTAAAAGAAAAGAGAAAGGATTTATAAAAAGGGAAAAAGCAGTTTCTCTTGTAATATTCTTCACAATGGCAGCCTCTGTCAGGGTTTCTAGTCTTTCAGGCCTAAGTTCCAGGCTAAACTTGGAACTGATTGTCTCTTCTCTTTGTACTGGAGATGGAGATTCCATGTTTTTTTTTTTTTTTTGTAACACATTTGAGGATGCGAAGGACAGAGGCCCAGGCCCCTTGCCCCTAAACAGTGCTCAAACACTGTCTTGCTCTGCTTGCTGCTTCTGGCTCAAGGCAGAATCCTGTCCATCACAGTCATTCAGAAGGTCTCCCCCTAGAACAGCATTGCTCACAGGGCAGTTGGGATGTGGGTATAGAGGGATTCTGTGTGCAGCCCACATTGAGCACCTATAGCCGCCTCTATTCCAGCAAACTGGGGTTCTGATTCATTTTATTACTTACCTGAAATTGTGGGTCCATGGTGATATCCAATAAGTTTTCTTTTTTTTTTTTTCTCTCATCTGGGACTGGCAGAGGCATGTTTCTCTTGATTAAAAAAGAAAAGCCTAAAAAGCATTTCTAATTGAAGGAATGACTAGCTGGGAATTAGCCAAACATTTTTGGTCCCTTCTCACAGAGAAGAGTTCTTAACCTGGCTTAAGAACAATAAACTGTATTAACCCTGTTTGCTTTTGCCAAAAAGGGAAAATATTTTCAAGGTGGTATCAGGACTCTAAAAATACAGCTCTCCTGACCCTTTGTGTGTGAGGAAAAATTTTTTTCAAGCAGTAATAATATAGTATCACCATGTTCTGTAACGTATTTTGATAACAATATCATAGGAAATAGGTTTCTTTTTTTTTTTTTTTTCTTGATTTTTTTTTCTTTTAATTTTATTGTTGTTGTATTACATCCATCCCTTTTTTTCTCCCCTCTGTCCCCCTCCCCACCCACCCTTTCCCCCCAAGGTCAATCCCACCTGTTGTCCATGTCCATGGTTCCTTTATACTAGGTTCTTGTCTAAGCTGCTCCCCTTCTTTGCCTCTGCCTCCCCCCTCCCGAAAATAGGCTTCATACTAATACAAATTATCCCATAGTGAAAGGCTGCACATTATTTCTTTGTGTTGTTGCATTTTTTACATGAAAAGTTAATTATGTAAGATTTCATTTTCTTTTAAAGATTTTATTGTTTTTAGAGAGAGGTGAAAGGAGAGAAGCAGAGAGGGAGAGAGACATTAATGTATGGTTGCCTTTCACCTGCCTCCAGCTACAGACCTGGCTGGAGACCTGGCTTGCAATCTGGTTATGTGCCCTGGCTGGGAATCAAACCAGCGACCTTTGGGGTCACAGGCCAGCGCCTTATCTACTGTGTCACCAGCCAGGGCAGGTTTCATTTTCTTGTTGCTAGCTGGGTTTTTTTCCCCTCCCTCCCCTTATTCTTTCTTTTCTTTTCTCTTGTTCTTTTTTCCATTTTCTTTCCTGTTCTTCTTATTTCCCCTTCTCCTTCCCCTTCCCTCTTTTTCTTGTAATATTGCAATGAGCAGTTTTATAACACTTATGTGTAGACCCTGTGGAAATTTCTGTAGAATTTCAAGGTCAAAAGATCGGTACTTCTGAAAGTTTACCTTTTAGGAGATGATGTAATTTATATTCCCTGCAACTGTGTGGGGACCCTCACTAGCACAGAATGTTGTTAATCTTTAAAATTTGTTATTTGGAAAGCTAAATGAATATATAATGGCTTCTAAAAAATACAGCCATGCCAAGTCTGGGGTTCATAGGGCTTTAAACAAAGTCTCAAACCAGCAGGAGTTGCCAGGATAACCTTTCTAGTCTGCCGGTTCTGCCTTCACGACTTATCACAGAGCTTCAGCGGATGTGGCCAGTTCTGTCTGAGGGCTCCTTATCTCTGCTTCCCTCCTGTTCTTATTTATGCCCAGCAGTGCCGACTTGTTAATAGATGCTCAGAAGCAATCACTTGTGTTCAAGCGCATGTGAGAGAGAAGATACGGGTCAGACTGGAGGCTGCTCCTTGCTGCCCATGGCAACCTTGGCCTCTCGTTCCAGTTCCCCTCCCTCCATCCTTACTCAGAGGGAAACTCCTTGGCACACTTGCTGTGGCCATGCTGGACAGCCTTTGGCCAGGGTCTCCCAGGCTCCCCAAATCACTGTGACATTTGTCAGAAGCACATTTCTCCGAGGCGGAGTCACGGTCCCTCTCTGTCATTTGGCAGGCATCTGTGGCAGATCCCACATTGAACAAGAATGGATGATGACAGGATGATAAAAGGCTGATAAAATTCCCTGTGGAGTGAGCTTTGCTAACCTGCCCCCCTTGGAACAGGTTCTCTCTGTGTAGTTGCTGGCACCCTGTCTGACAGATTTCTGCACCTGAGTGCTTAGAACAGGCCTCCGTTTTGGGCCAGAGCCATTCCTAGTGCAAGTGATCGATTTATCTATGTTCTTTCCTTTAAAAGCCATGTATCCTACCTTTGGGTAGGTCTCTGGTAGGCTTCAGTGTTGAGCAGATGCAACAAAAATTGTCAAAAGCAGTTACAGCTCTTTCCTCCTGGGTCAGCTTTGGGCTGTCTTGATCTCCTCACCCTGGATCTGAACTACTCAGAGTGAGGGTGGCAGACCTACACTCTTCAGCTGTTGGTAGAATGAAGAAGTGGAAGCTCCAAATAGGTTCTACTCTAATAAAACAAACCACCTTGCCAATAGCCACAGGCTTGACATGGGCCTTCTTTATTTATTTTTATTTAATATTTAATTTTAAAAAAAGATTTTATTTATTATTTTTCAGAGAGAAGGGAAGGGAGAGAGACAGAGAGGGAGAGAAACAGCAATGTATGTTTGCCTTTCACCTGCCTCCAGCGATGGCCCTGGCTGGAGACCTGGCTTGCAACCTGATTATGTGCCCTGGCTGGGAATCCAACCAGTGATGTTTGGGTTTGCAGGCTGGCTCCTTATCCATTGTGCCACCAGCCAGGGTGACATGGGCCTTCTTAACGAGACTGCATTAGTAGTTAGGACAGTAGCTGTCTCCCCCAGATGTTTTGTTCAATGGAAATATTTGAATGATGAAAATGTATTCTCAAACGGCCTTCTGAGAGCAGAGGCAAGCAGTTAAGTGGCTCCCGCGCCGTGTAGCTGGAGCGCATCCCTGCACCCATGGACTGCATTTGGCAGTGCGTCTTTGGCTAGCTGTGTGGCTCCCAGGAGATATCAGGGAAAGTAATGAGGTGGGGGGAGGGGGTGTGATCCTCATGCAGCAGCTGGATTTCCAGGGCAGGGTTTGGGCTTTGCTGCCTTGAGTTCACAATCCAGCTGCTGCTGCTGCTGCTTGGACCTGCTGTGCTGAGGATGACTCAGAAGTCTGGAAGGTGGCCCTGGTGACTTCACTGCTGGATCCCAGGCAGCACACAAGCCCTCTGGGGTGGGTGTGGTTGCTGGGGAGAGTTTACTGATGGAGTGGATGCTATTTGAAAGCTGATACTCTGAGACCCTGGGGTCTGCTAATTACTTAGTAACTTGGGACAGATTTTATTTTTATTGCTAAAAAAGGAAAGATTGGAGTTCCTGTGGTAAATACTGTATGAAACAAGGGCAGATGATACAAAATAGATTCCATCTGACATGAAGGTCATTCATTTTTGTAAATTAACTTTACAGGTAGATCACCTGGTCAAGGATTTTTGAAGGGTGTCCCAGGGTCTCCTTGGGGGGGGGTGTGGTCAAGGGGTAGACTCTAGGCTCCACTAGCCTCACTTATCAGAAAGGATGAATGAAATCCCACTTATTTCCAGATGAGAGAAATAAAACCTGTATTAGTTTTTATTGCTCCTGTCATAAATGACCACAAATGCAGGGACTTCAAATGCTGCAGATCTATTATCTTATAATTTTGGAGGTTAGAAATTTGCCGTAAGTTAGAGTCAAGGTGTGGACAGGGCTGAGTTTGTTCTGGGGGCTCTAGGGGAGAATCTGTCTTTTCCTCTGCTTTTAGAGGCCACCTGCATCTTCACATCCCCAGTCTTCCATCCTCAAATCCAGCTACATTATATCTTCCTCCAATGACGGCTGCATTGGAGGGAAATGTTCTCTGCATTTAAGGGCCTTTTTGATCCCATTGGACCCATGTGGATAATTCAGGAAAATCTTCCCATCTCAAGGTCCTTAATCACACCTGGAAAGTCCATTTTGTATACTCAGTTTCTGGAGATGAGGATGTGGACACCTTTGGGGGCATTCTGTCTGTCACAGGGTCAGACAAGTGTGGTTGTGTACCAGGCTTGCAGGGAGGTGAGAGGCAGAAGTAGATCCAAGGATCCAGGTCCGACTGGTCAGGGCCCAGGTTCTCCCCTTCCTGCTATTAGCCACACAACATGATGTCCAGTAGAAGTGGAGTGGACTCTTCACAGGCTGGACCCTTGGCTGTAGCCAGTTTGTCCCCGGGTAAGAAGCCGTGAGCATGAGAACAGAAGGAGCTATCCCTTCCTACTGGAAAAGGTGAAGCACTGCACACTCTACCTGGCTGTGTAGTAGGTTATGATGACTGTTAATCCCATTGTATTGATAGAGGCCTGTTCTTGTCCAGGCTCCTTGTGGTAAGGAATAGAGACGTAGGTGAGCTAGTTTAAATAAAGGAACTGGAGTTAATGGGGTTCAGTGCAGCTGCTGATTGCAGCTAACCTTTATTAAGTGCTTGCTGTGTACCTAAGAACACGCTGGGGACTCCCCAGGGCATGCTTACTTGTGTGCTCTTTTTCTGAGAAGCTGCCCTGGGATATTTCTGTATAGTGCCACCTCCCCCCTGCGGCTCAAAACTAGATCATGTCCTTCGCTTGAACTTCCAGTGGTGCCCTTGGCCCAACTCAGGGCAGGTGTGCAGTTGGCTGGGAGGTGAAGGAGGAGCATAGTCACCTGGATTCATGAATGGGTAGGTGATGACAAGTGAGTTCAGTATGGGGAAGGGGCCTTGCCTTATACAGCAGATGTCACCATGGAAATTCTTTGTAAATTGAATCTGAATTTGTGTTGTTTTAAAATATTTTAAGCTAGCTAATGAATCTATACCTGAATGTGTTTCTATAGAAATTTAGAGAAATAGTGGCATTGGTAGAGCCATGGTATAAGCCTTAAAGACATTGACATCATTAAGGTTCTTGAAAACGGCTATAAGGAGAACTTTATTTTGAAATAATTTCAGATATACGGAAAAGTTACGAGGAATACCTATGCAGTCTAACCTAAATTCATCAACTTTCTGTTTTGCCACCTTCGCTTTACCAATTTTCATACCACTGGAAAGTTACACTCCATGTCCCTTTACACCTAAATACGTTAGCACATCTTTCCTAGGAATGAGAGCATCCCTTTCATAATAACAGGTCAATGAGTAAAAACTGGACATAAAACATCGATGCACTATTACTAAATATACAGCTCACATCCATATTTCGCCACATCACAACAATGTCCTTTTCTTCCTTCTGATTTAGGATTCAATCTAAGATTGCCCAAATTGTATTCAGGTGTCATGTTTCCTTCGTCTGTCTTATGGATAGTTCCTTAGCTTTTTTGCCTTTAATGACACTGACATTTTTGAAGAGCATAAACCAGTTATTTTGTAGCAATTTGGGTTCATATGGTAATTCCTTGTGGTTAGATGTGTTCTTGTCAGGAATATTATATAATATGTTAATGGTGATTTGCATCTTTCTCTGTACATCAGAAGGCACATGATGCCATTTTGTGCCAATATGGGCAATGTTAGCTTTGAGCCTTTGGTTAATGTAGCTGTGAGCTTGTATAATGTAGTTTATTTATCTGGTTTAGAGGAGTTGAGCATTTCAAGTTGGGCATTGAAGGAGGATGACCTTCTCCTCCTTAACTGTTATGTCCAGTTTGCAAGTGCCTTTTGTACATGGGATTTTCCTGAGGTGGACACCCTTGTACCTGCAAGGTGTGCTCTTGAAGATGGGTCCTCAGAGCCCACAGAGAGCTCATTGTGAGGAAGAAGTTCTCTGAGGTTGGAACGGAACGTTACTTCTGCTCTTGTGGCCAGAGAAGTAAGCTCCATCCTGGAGAGAGAAGCAAAACTGATGTGTGGACAGGGAGTGTCCTTTGACTGCCTCTAGCTATCCTGACTGCCTTTGAAGTACCTGGGAGGGGAAGAGATAGATCAGCACAAGGAGAAGTCTCTTCCTTACACACAGTTGACAGTTCTGTAAATGCCAAAGATGTTCCAGGCTATTGCTACTGCGTTTCTCTTTGATGGATCTCTTCTCTTCTGACATTGACTTGTTGGGCTAACATGACCAGCTTACATAACGTCTGTATACCAGGCGTGTGAGAACCAGGGCATTGCTCTTGCACCAGCTATGGATTTCTTTGTAGATGTCACTCTCAGAACTCAGGGGGCCACTGTATGGGAAGGATGTGCTGCGTGGAGCTCTAGACATTTTCAGTTTGATTGTGGCCAGCATTATTCTGGATTAATGCTTCTCAAACATTTTCCAGTTCATGAACTGTTTTGTTGGACATTTGGCCTTACCCCCAGAGCTGCTGTTCCCACTCAGCATTAGAGAAGCAAACAAAATGACTGCATGCAATCCACTTTAGGGTTGCTAGGGGAAATGGCACTCTCTAAAAGTGAAATAATATACACGATCACAAAAATTAAATACTCATGACCAACAGCATATCTTGACGATCCTACCTCATATACTCACTCACCAAAGGTGGGAAACAGAAGGAGTCTGACATAGCTCCTGACCTCAAAGATATGTTTACCTCTGCATGACTTGGGACATGTTTGCCTGTGTCCTCAGAAGAATTGGCAGTGACAGAGGGCTTCCCAAAAACAGCTGGCTGGAAAAAATAAATATGCCTAAGCATATATTCCCAGAAGTTGTGTATGTGCCTAAAATGGAGTAAATAAAAATTATAGGCAGTTTTAGAAAACTAGACTTGAAGATGCTCCATTTTCCCTGAAAGGATGTTAATAATTTAGTTCCTTATTCTATACTGTGGTTTCAACAAAAGCTTTTCAGGGTTGTGTATGGTCTTTAATTCTTAAAGATGCTGATGTATTGTCACTAGCTTTTGTACCTGTGGAATTTTTTGCTCCAGAAAGGGGCTTTGGCAATATGCATCACTTTTTTTTTTTTTTTTTTCCTTTAATAATGTTGAGTCCTTTGTGCCTAGTACAGAAATGCTAGATAAATGTGGCCTGGTGGTGGTCATGGTTGCATGCTCATGGAGAGCATGTTGAGGAGGTGTGGGGGAGGGGGCTGATGTTGCTGGAAGAGGGCTGAGATGTCTTAGAAGTACAAAGAGTCAGGTTTTGAGAAGAGCCAGAAAAAACCAAAAGTAATGATAAAAATACATCAGTGCCTCATTTACGGTGGTGTCTTCTGGGAAGGAGGACTTCAGAATGAGTGAGTCTTCTGAGTAATTAAAATTTTCCCCAATTACAGGTGAAACTCTATGAACTTTTTTTCTTGAAAAAGGTCTGAAGAATATTATGTGCTTTCCCACTTTAAGAAGTAACACGTAACATCTCATAATTTTACCATTTCCTTGTGACTCAGTATTCTGGGCTGAAACCGTGGCTGTGCTCCAGGCTGTGAGGGTGCCTGGGCTGTGCCTCTGTGACGCGCGCTCTCACCTGACCATTCCTCCATGTGCCTAAGGAGTGCCTGTTCTTTGCTGCTCAGATAGCTGGCTTCAGGCAGGACTGCACCCCCGGGGAATACCCAATAACCAAGTTGATAGATGCTGGCCTCAGTGGGATTGTTCCCTCCTATGACTTCAAGCACATGGGCTTAGCCATGGCTGCTTTTGGTTTCTGCTTGGGAGCCTTTTCTGGTTGCTCAGCACTGGGGACTCTCCTGAGCCTGGGTTTTCATTTATAGAGATACGACTAAATGATGGCCTCTCTCTGCAGAGAGGCCAATGCTCCTTAAAGATAATTTAAAAATTTTTTGAGAGTAGGAGTCACAAGGCATAGGAAGCATCAGGGTGGTCAGGAGGCAGGAGCAAGGAGAAAGCCTTGGGCAGCGCCTTCATTGGGTTTCCAGGGAAGCGAAGCATTGGCTAGTTTGAGTGAGTCCAGTGGGCTTTGAACTAAGGTGTGGTCTCAAGGTGCCTGGTACCGGGCCCTGGGGTGATTTAGGGCAGGGACATAAGGGCGGGGGTGGTAATAGACTCTGGAATAGTTGGTTTGTATGTGAAAGGCATGACCCTGTCCGAGCTCTTGGTGGCCTCTAATTGGCTAGTTCTGGGAGGTACAGTCTCTCCCTAGGGTCTAGGTCTGGAAAGACCCCAAATGCCATAGAGTCAGAATGCAAAAAAAAAAAAGGTTACTACAATGGGCTCTGAAATGAATGGGTGCTACATGCATAAATCCAGGATCTCAGATAACACCGTGAGAACAATGGCCTTGTAACATGGATTGTCCAACTTCTAGATGCTTTTCTGATTGCGTTGGGATCATTACCATCCTCATCTCTGACTCTGTAGGGCCTGGAATCTTTGTAACAGTGGAATCCTTGAACTCTCTGGTGCTTGGGGGGCTTTATGGCAGTGGGGGTGGGAGTGTCTTACATTACTACTGCTTTCTGCTAGGAAGAGGTATCTCCATCCTCAGGAGAGGGTGTTTCCTGTGTTCTTTTTCTTGTTTGGGAGTGGCCTTAAGGTAGAACAAGTTTCATTTCACCAAGGGAGAGGAAGCAAATGACCAGACTTGCAAGAGTTGTAGGAGGGTGAGGCAGTGCTGGTGGGGAATTTGTTTCCCCCTTACAGTTTCTGGTGTGTTATGTATAATGGCTAACACTTACTTTATGAGCAAGCTAAGTTACTCAGCTGCAACTCAAAACTGTCATATTTATTATATAAGTACTATATGCCATTATAGATTCTGTAGAAAACTCAGCTCCATAAAAGAAAATAAATCTTACCCTTATAATCCTGTCATCTGGTGATAGCCTCTGTTTTTTAAATGATAACTTCTTCTATATGTAAGTTCCCTTTAGTTATTTTTTCAAAACACTTTCTCCCTTAGCTTCAGAATGTTCCCAAATTATAAAATCCATCAATGAAAATGTACAAACGTTTCACTTTATAGATCCTAAGTAATTGCCTTCTGTGATGGTGGAATTCTTGTCATTCCAGAGAACTTGGCACATTCTTAGGTCTCTGATGACCCTGGGAGAGGATTCAAGATGGTGCTTTGGAAACTGTGTGGTAGCCCAGGAACAGGTTCGGCCACCTTCCCACTGTGTTACACGGGAGACGCACAGTGTTGGTGTGGCCGTCTGTTAGGCATTGCAGATTGAAGGGCTGGAAATCTGGAAATAAATACTCGAATTTGATTCGTGTTCCCTGTTGTCTTCTTCTTTGGGAAGCCAAGTAGCATGTTTGTAGTTCCTATCTGGAGCCAATATGGGCATAAATCATGATCTGGAAAGTATGGTCCCTGAACAGCTGTTGGCCAGCTGCTGAGCTGGTAACTCCGTGAACAGATTCTCAGATAAATTGTGAATTTTCTGAGAATCTTAAATTATTATCAGAAACAGCAGAGCCATACTTCCAGACAGTGGTCATGGGGACCTAGGTTCAAATCCTGCCTGTATCATTGAATGGCCTTGTGAACACAGACCACCTACAAGGCTTAGTTGCCTCACATGTAAAAATGCTGGCAATGTACCTGCCTGCTACGATTGTTGGGAGAAGGGCTTTAAACAGACCATGCAGGCAAAGCACCCGGCAGGATCCTAATCATCATTCACTAATTTACTGTCTTTCCCACCCTCCCTCACTATTACTGTTTTTGAGCATAGGAGGGTCTGAGCAAGTTATTATCAGGAGTGAATGGGTTCTAAGCTTGCCTTACAAAAAGGTACCTCAAAGCTACACGGCTGTGGCCCTTTGCATGTGTATTGCCCCCACATAATACGCTGGTCCCACACAGGGCAGGCTCCGTCTAGTGACACTGATCCACCTTGTGTAAGAGAAAGGAGGAGACTGGCAGAGAGGTTGTTTTTATATCTGTCTAAATTGGGAGTGCAGCACCCCTCTGTTGGGGTGATGCTGAGGCTCCTTTTTTTATTTTTTAAGATTTTAGTTATTATTTTCAGAGGGAAAGGCAGGGAAGGAGGAGTATAGGAAGAGAAGCATCAATATATGGTTGCCTTTCACCTGCCTCCGGCTGAAGACCTGACTTGCAACCTGGTTTTGTGCCCTGACTGGGGAATAGAACCAATGACCTTTGGGTTTGCAGGTGGGCGCCACTCCACTGAGAATAAAGGGCGGTTCCTTTATTCTTAAAGGAAAACGTGATAGGAAGCTGAAAGACAGGAGACTGGCCAATAGGTTTCACATGCACTGTTCTCCTCACTGCATTTAGCATCTTCTGTTCTTCATAGAGTCCCAAGACCCCCCCCAATCTGGTGTGTTCTCTTGGAGTTTGGATGAGCACAGTGAGGTGCCAATCCTGGTCCTGTAGCCTTCCCGTGGCTGACCTGCCCCAGGACAGGAGGTTAAGGGGTCTTGGTGAAATTTAATTATAGCCTCCACTTATGGCTGGACCTCAGCTGGTAGAGTCCCGAGGGTTTTAAAGGGAAGCAAGTGCCTCTCCAGAAGCAGATTAGGGAGATATCTGTTCAAGCAGGGGATTTGTATGTGTTAATTCTGAGAGCAGATATCTGGCTGAGAAAGGACTGTGTGACCTTAGGAAAAAAGGCTATACTTTGTTAACCTTTAGTCCCTTAAGAAGGAAAAAAATCATTATGTGGCAGAGTTCAGGCCCCATGGGATATTTTCTGGATGATTCTGCCTTTTGAGAGTTATGTTTCCACAGATGTGATAAAATGATCAGTAACTTCTGACCGCTCCCACTTCATCCCCTTCTAGTTGAAAAATAAAAATCCCTATCCATGTTTCTTGTACATCCTAGGCTTTGTTCCCTACTTCCCAGCCTTAGCAGACAAGGATAAACATCTTTTCAGAGGAAGATGAAAAAGGACAATTATCTGGAAAGACATTGCCCTGCACCCTCCCTCCATGCTTATTCAATACTGGTAAGTGGTAAGTAGATTCTAAACAGATTCACTCAGAGACAGCTAAGCAAGTGATGTCAGGCCCTTCCAGCCAACCAGCACCTCCTACAAGCCTGGCTTGGATGCTACCCTTGCCCGTCACCCCACCCTAGCTTAGCTCTCTTTCTCTGTGCTCCCTCACGGCTGTTCGTGGATACCGCTGAGAAGCGAATGTTAAAGGATGTGGCATTGGAAGATCTGGCACAGGCTTCACCACCTCCTGGCCGTGTGACTGGGCTCTTGAGTCTGAATTTCTTTCCCTGCACTTGCAATTAAATTAGACTGTGTGGTGTCTTCTCAGTCTCCTAGATAGAAAACTGAACTTCTGTGGGACAGGAAATTGTTCATCCATCATTTCCAGTCATTCATTTCTTTTACACAATTACCCTCTTAGGACCTAAGAATAGAGAGATGAACATGATATATTGTGGCACGTGGTAGGAATGACAAGCAAGTGCTATGCTTTCTTTCTTTCCTTCCTTCTTTCTTTTGTGTGTGTGTGTGTGTGTGTGTGTGTGTGACCCACATATAGCTGAGAAAGCTTTGGATCTTTCTTTACAGAGTATTCATTAGAGGGGAGCAGAACATGAATCTGGTCATTGACCCGGACTACAGCACTTGGGCAACCAACCAGTGTTAGGAAAGCCTTTTATGGGAATGGCATTTACAAATTTAGGGGTAAGGCAAGAACTCCTTGTTGAAAATTTTTCTACCCTCTTCCAGTTAAGACCACAATCAGCAAGGGAGAGAAGGGGTTCAGGGCATACAACTCTTAATGAGATGGGTATAAGTTGGGAGCAAGAGGACTGAATACATGGAACAGCATTTGAAGCGCCATATTAAATGGAATGTGGATGTAGAGAAACTTGAAATACGGGTATTTCAAATAGGCCCAGCTCTGTCACCTATTCTGCCTGCAGAGGGTAAGCCAGTACTGTCTTTTCCAGAAGGAGTTGTGGATATAAAGCCCTGAAGGACCACATTCCACCTGATCCCCTTGATTAACAAAATAGTTACTTCTCAGTGAGGTGGGGTGTGGCTAGAGAGCCCTTTTGAGATTGGAGCTTGGAGGCATCAGGTTGGTTAATTGCATGTTTGCCTTTTGGCTTCTCTCCAGTCTTTCATCATGGTGATCCCTTATCTATAATTATTAGGTCAGAAAAAAATCTGCTTTTTCTCTTGATGTGTTGCATGAGCTAAGAAGACTATGATAATGATCTGAGCCCTGGCTTTGGAAACAATTACAGTGTATGAGAGGGGTCAAGATGGTCTCAACCACAGATGTTAGCCTGTAGGCTGTGACTCCAGCCAGCGTCATAAAGGAGATGCCCAGGCTAGCCAGCTTAGCGGGACATCCTCTTCCTGGCTCACTGTCTCCATGCTGTCTTCCAACGCTGCAGGCTTGATCTGTCTGCACAGGGAACTGACCTATAGATATCCTGGGGTAGGTATGCTGGAAGCCTGCATCTCAGAATCCCAACTTGACTATGGATCACATGCCTGGCTGCACCTCAGTACCACCTGTATAGCTTAAAAAGAAATTCTAGGGGACACCATCTCCTAAAATTGTGGCACACTAGGTTTTAGGTGAGGAGAGGAATTTTTATTATTGAAGAGCCCTGGGTGTGACTAGGATGGTCGGCCCCATTGGCCCTGCTCACTCATTACTACTCGGAGGAACCCACAGGTCCAGCAACTTGTACATCAGCTGACAATGTATTCAGTTTCCACCCAGCAGGTCCCTGAGTCAGAACCTGCTCCTTAACAAGGTCCGCAGATGATTGGTGTGCCCGTTCAGGTTGGAGAAGCCCTATTCCCATATATTGCAGTATATGGTATGATTAGTGCTCTATTGTTCCTGGAAATAGAATATTGATTCTATATAAGTGCATATTTAACTTACCAATGCCTTTGCTCTTAAGGAAAGGGCTATAATTCACATACACCTAACTTTTAAAAATTATCTCTGAATCATCACTTCTGGATTGATTATCTTTTACTTGCTTCACCTTTTGTTGTTCAGTACACACATACACTTTATCTGTAAGATGGACCGTGTTCTGTGGCCAAACAGGGAAGGTTTTTGTGCTTTACCTTTATTATCCCTGCTCCTGTTTCCTGTGCTGTGAAATAGCCCCTGGGGCAGGTGATTTTTACCTACTAAGGGCTATGATTTTCCTTTAATGCATGACTATTTACTGCACTTGCTCCAGTGTGCTCAACTTTTTGTTTACATTTCTGTGGGAATGAGGCCATATTTTATTCCCTAGCCCTACCTCCTGTGTCTAGACCACACTTGATGCATAGTAGGGATTCGATCAGCGTTCATTGGGGGAATTAATGAGTGAGTGGCATCAATGATTCAGGGTTTCCTGCTTCCTCCTCTGAGGGTGGATAATGGCAGTATACTTCTGTTTTCATCGCTGCTCCCTCCCCAACATATCAGAGGCTGGAGAGTGAGTGACACTTCATTTTCCGTTGGAAATTGTAGTACTTGACTCATGAAAAGTAAACCTAGAGGTGAAACACAATTAGGCTTGATGGACAGACCTTTAATTAGTTTGTTGGGATGACCGTTCAGAAATCACTGGGTGACTTGTGTGCCTATTGGTGTTTTCTCAGCTCCTCAGAACTTACCTGCTCTGTGTGCACAGCTCTTGCTTCCCTTACATGGGAAAAATCCTGTTTAGGTCCCAGCAGTGTCTTTGGTTGATGACATTTGAAAATAGTCCTACAGCATTCCTTCCTTATGTCACAGTCATCCAGGACTGAACTGGCCATGGGTCACTTAGGAAGAGCAAGCACCTTGATACAAAATGATTTGTGTCCCTGTGGGTGGTTTTATGTTGAGGGACTCCATAGCCAAATTAATATACCTTTAAGCAATTAATTGAGAAGACACATTTATTGTTAAATTGTAAAAACGGGTATGTGTTCTAGTGCTGTCTAAGTCCTTTTCTTGGTAGAGGGCCTGTGGGTATTTCTCTGTTAGCCCCAACATTCTTGCCTCTCTGTTGATACCCTAGCACTAATGGTGTTTCTTAGCAAAGCCCCAAGCTGTCTGTTATAATTGAGAAATTTGAATCTAGAATACCTGTTAAAAATATACATAAGAGCCCTAGCTGGTGACTCAGTGGATAGGTGCTAGCCTGTAAACCCAATGGTTGCTGGTTCAATTCCCAGCCAGGTCACATAACCAGGTTGCAAGCCAGGTCTCCAGCACGTCCTTAGCTGGAGGCAGGTGAAAGGCAACCATACGTTGATGTTTCTCTCCTTCCCTGCCTCCCTCTCTTCCTGCTCTCTAAAAAATAATAAAAAATTTAAAAAATATATATTTAAGAATTAAAAAAAAAAATGCTCTGGTTCTCCTATCTAACCTAAACTCACTTTTCTAAATATACCTAGTGTGTAGGTTTATGATTTTTGTTTGAATTTCTTTGGCATAGTGGAGCAGTCACTAGCATTACCTACTGACCCAGTCTTAGAAATTATATTAAGACTTTATATCTTTGAGGCCATGTAAAGGCTTGTAGACTACTTATTTTTATATCATCTGTAACTCTTTGACATTTCTTAGAATGCTGTGGACAAACCCAGCATGGCTGAGACAACTGATAGACATCTTTGGCTTTCCAAGGAGCTGGGATAATGGTGAAGAGGTGATACTGAGTAAAATTACTATGAAGACTAAGTACAATAAGGCAAAACCACAAAGCTATCTCAAAAATATATCCTTTATCCAATCTCATTGTGGAATGAGGTATTTCATATTGAATAAACTTTCCAGATGACAGATTCTTACTGTTGAAAGTCTTTAAACTAATTTCATTGAAACCACTTTGGAAATCTTTCTAAATATTTCTGTTCTTTGTTTCAAAGAGTGTGCTAGAACAATGTTTTTCCTGATAATTTAGGATCATCATCATTTTATGCTACTGGGGTACATGAAGTGATTTGAGTAGAACTGTTTGATCTACAAAGCACGGCCCTGAACCTCTTGTGCAGTTTTAGTGCTGAATCTTTGAGATTTTTTTAAAAAGATTTTATTTATTATTTTTAGAGAAAGGGGAAGGGAGAGATGCAGAGGAGAGAGACATCAGTGTATGGTTGCTTTTCATCTGCCTCCAGCTACGGATGTGGCTGGAGACCTGGCTTGCAACCTGGTTATGTGCCCTGGCTGGGAATCGAACCAGCGACCTTTGGGTTTGTAGGCCAGTGCCTTATCCACTGTGCCACCAACCAGGGCTCTTTGAGTTTTTTTAAAGCTCCTGTGTGTCAGTGGTTAGTTTCCCTCGCTGTCAACTTGCCTGAACTTTTTCGCCTTCTTAGTGGTGTATAATTTTGCAGACGGGCCACTTGGCAAGTATTTTGGAATTAGGCATATACAATGATCAAATGTTTCACGTTTAGGCAAGAGGGACAGGCATCCATAGGAAAGATAGAGGCTGTTGGGCAATGACAGCTTTATCTGCCAGAAGGAAAAAAAATTTAGGGCAATTATTATTATTCTTTTTTGAAGATTTTATTATTTTTAGAGAGAAGGGCAGGGAGGGAGGAAGAGAGGGAGAGAAGCATCAATATATGGGGTTGCCTTTCACCTGCCTCAGAAGAAAAAATTTTAAATGTTTCTGGATTGGTAGGTGGTTGTCCCCTGCACAACTGACATTGCCACATGTTGGACCTGATTCCTAGTCTCTCTACACAGGCGTGTGAGGTACATCAAGGTGTCAAATGATCCCCAACACCTGGTGAGATGTTTTCCATAAAACTTGCTTACTAAGGGCCACTTTCTTTTCTTAGTTTAGTTCCTTTTTGTGGATCAGTATTAATCAGTCAGCAATCCATTACATTTTAGGAAGGGTGGGGGAATTATGTGAAGGGCATGACAAATTGTTAAAAGAAATTTGGCAATACTGTTAAAGGAACTGATACGCTCTGGAGAGAGCTGTGTGAGGATTATTGTTAAACAGAGTAGAGCTCTCTTGATGGAATGTCATCAAGTTTAAAGTCATGAATGATTAAATGACTAGTGAAAGACTGAGAGGATTTGATTTTTGCTGTAGTACCTATTAAGAGAATTACAGATATGCCATGCTGACTTCATAGAAGATTCTAGAAAAAACACATTTTTTGTTTGTTTGTTTTGGACCTTCCTTTCTATTGACAATCTGTTCTTTCTGGTTCTCCGAGACATTATTTATTACAAAATATTGAACAGAGAACTTGCCTGGATATGACATGAAACTAGGCTTTCTTTAAACAAATATATTTTGAAATTGAGAAAAAGGTGGTGCAAATGCACCAACGGATTAAGTATAATTTGCCATTTCTTAGAACCATTCTATACTTGAAAATTCTTTCAAAATTACAATTCAGGTGAGAGGAAGAGGATGATTATCTAAAATGGATGGTGGCCATTGGTGGGTTTTTCAGGTCCAAAATGATGCAAAAGGACATTCCTGACCAAATGGGCGCCACTGACCACATTGGGGAACAAATATTCATTGTCTTCAGTGTGTTCAGTGTATAGGAAGGCACTGTGGGTGGCTTCCATACCAAATAACAAGAGGACACCTTTTTCATGGGTTTCAGATGCTTAAATTGAGTTCCAGTTGGGCAAGGGCAGTACTTGCTTCTGGACTCCTGGGAGCCTAATCGGAACCAGCTCATAGTGGCCTCACTCATAAAGCAAGGCAAGGGAAGAAAGATTCCATTAAAACAAAATGCCCTTAGAAATGGCCAAGAGAGACCCAGATTATCTGCTGTGGCAATCTGAAGCTCCATCAGTACTCCCTTGGAGTTGGGTACAATGCGAAATTCCTTCTTGAGGGAGTACAGTTGGGAAAGGAATTTTTGTCTCAATTGAGTAACTTTTCCCTGCTATTTAATATGCATACTCTCTTGAGCAGTTAAAGATGCAGAAGAGAAAGGCAGCATTGTTCAAGGACAACTCTCCCAGGCTGCTTTTGGCCCTTTTTCCTGAACCTGTAGACCCTGCCACAGTCCACTTGTCAACACAATTTTGATGTTCAGAATTTGGTAACCTGAGGGGGTTTGCCACCTTGCCAGAACATGTATGTTCCTCACTAATCGTGCCACTGAAAAAGGCATTTTTTGCAAGTTTGGGTGTTTGGGAATAGTCTGCTTAAAGGTGCACTGGGCTGTGGGGCTTATACATACCATCCCAGTGAGCACAACACAATGATGGTTTTCAAAATGCTGAAAGAGCCTAAGCCAGGTAATCTTCCTTCTGAGCATTTTAAAAGAAAATGGGGAGTTTTTGTCTCTACTTTGTGCTCCTACTTGGTCAAAAGAAGTGGGTTGAACCATCAGCTGGCATACCCAGGCTCTATAAGGCCCCTTTGTTCCTGTCCCTCCTGAGCAGGTCACATGTGTCTCTCTGCCTGGATTTGTCAAGCAGACCTTTAGCTGGGCCCAAGGGGCAGGCTGGGGTGATACCCATAACTAGTCTTTGAGAACTTCTATCAGCTTCCATTCCTACTAGGCTTATACCGAAGGGGCCTCCCATGAGGGTTGCTGGAAACCCCTCACCATTGTTTGATGGGCTCTTGGAAAAATGAAGCTTGCACTCCCCCTGCCCTGGGAAAACCTTAACTCTTGGTTAGAACTTTTCATGTCATCCTCTGAAGAGCAAGGCTGCCTGCTATGGGGCAGGATATCTGAATTGTGGAAGTGACCAAAAGTTAAACTCAGGAAGGAACAGTCACCATTGGTGGGATCCATCCACACTGATGTGAGTGAACCTCTGGCAGCTGTTGCTTTTTCTGTAATTGGACATGATTACACCAGCAGGATTTTAAAATGGTAAAGGATTTTAATGCAATGCCTAATGAAGTCGCATCGATTTTTCCTCTCTATCTTTAACCATTAAAGATCTATTGTGAAGAATCTCATATACCTTATGACTAATTTTTGACACAATTATTTCCAAGGTAGGGAACTAATGAATGGGCATCATTTCAGGGAGGGTCAAGTACTAAAACATGAGTTGGATACAAATTAAACGTAGTTTGTGCAAAGTAGGGCCAGCAGAATGGAGACAGAGTATGGCATGTGGCATAGTTTTGTAATCTTTATTGTTCTGTTTGTCTATGCCTATGATGGGGTCTGGTGGGAGGCTCAGTGACAGGTGGCTGTGCCTTCAAGAATGTGCTAGTCTAATGCATGAATTGGAAGGTGTTGCTACTACTCTGCTAAACAGAATAAAGCTTTACAGTCCTCTTGTTAAGGCTGCTACTTCCTTATTTTTTTCCAAGACAAAATAAGCACTGTTTTTCTAGGAAATGGCATTATAGTTTGAATTTACTGAGTCTGACAGCTTTTCTTAAATGCTTTTAAAGCACAGAGTTGCCAAAAATAAATACTTGAGTTGCTGGCTTCCTCTTGAAAGGATATGAAATTAATTTTTGGGCTTGGAAGTTTCTAAGGAGGAAAGCTATCCTTGTGACATAACAGGAAGAGCAGTGGGTAGTGAGTTGCTAGAACAGCAAGTCTGTGCCACCAACTGGTGACATGGCCTGGTCAACTTGCTCTTGGCTCTGGGCATCAGATTCATTGCCAGAGCACCGGGACTGGTAATACATGGACTGTCCTTAAACCATGAATTTCAGGCAGGAATCGGTTGCACTCTTGATTTTCAAATTGGTAACTGCCACTCTATTGACCCATAAAAACTCTGGAGAGAAGACAGAGGATGTTATCTGTGACACTAGATCCAGGCTGGAGATGGAACTTGGGAACATGAATACGTAGGCAGGCTGTGAGAACTGCCATTTTCAAAAATGCCAGTCAGTGTGAAATATAAAGGCTGGGTGGTAAATGGTCTTGGACTTCCCTGTTTGTCCTTTCCCTTCTGGTCACCACCATACTGTTACCTATGTCTGAGTTTATTTGTTCACTTGTTGTTTTTTGTTTATATCCTACATATAAGTGAAATCATGTGGTCTTGTCCTTTTCCATGTAACTTATTTTATTGGCATGATACTCTCAATATCCATCCATGTGGTTGTAAATGTCAGTATTTCATCCTTTCTTATGACTGAGTCACATTCCATAGTATACATGGACCCTACCTTTATCCAATCACCCATTGAAGAACACTTAGGTTGTTTCCATGCTTTGGCTACTGTGGATACTGTTGTAGTGAGCATAGGAGTATCTATATCTTTACAAATGAATGTTTTCAAAGTTTTCAGGTAAGACTTAGAAGGATTGTTGGGTCATATGGTAGCTCTATTTTTAATTTTTTGAGGACCCTCCATACTGTTTTTCATAGTGGCTGCATCCGTTTACATTCCTGCCTGCAGCGTGTGAGGATTTCTTTTTGAACTTCTCTGTTTTTGTCACCTTTGCCTCCCTCCCTTCCTTACTCTTGTACATTTGGTAACAACGTTGAAGCTAATCCTTTCATTTTAGCTGCTATCGAGCCCAGAGATGGGTTGAGGAAAAACAATTTTGTGAAGCCCAGGAGGTTTTTACTTGACAGCTCTGTTTGCTGTAGTTTTCCAGTGAATGCTACTTGAATGGCTGATGATTCCTCCAATGCCCAGAGCTTTATACTCGTGGCCTCGCCACTTCTATCTGTATTGCCTTCCATCTGTGTCGTCAGTTTTTGAGTTTTGCTGCAACAGAGATAACGAACTGCCTTGACTGCCGTTTAAAAAGTTTTATTGTTTTTTATTAAATTTCAGAAGTAATACATATTCACTGTAGATAATCTGTGAGAGTCAAACAAAGGGGTTGAGCCTCCTAGGAACTGGCCCTGAGTTCTGTGTCAGCAGCACTGACGTTCAGACTAACCAAGCACCCACAGGCACCGGCATCAACAAGGACTTATGCCCATATCTTGATATGGTTTGTCTTTAATGTACATGGACCTTGAATCCTTGGTTACTGAAACTTTTTTTTTTAAGATTTTATTTATTATTTCCAGAGAGAGGGGGAAGGGAGAGAGGCAGAGAGGGAGAGAGACATCAATGTATGGTTGCCTTTCACCTGCCTCCAGCTACAGACCTGGCTGGAGACCTGGCTGGAGACCTGGCTGGAGACCTGGCTAGAGACCTGTCTTGCAACCTGGTTATGTTGCCCTGTCTGGGAATCGAACCAGTGATCTTTGGGTTCGCAGGCTGGCACCTTATCCACTGAGCCACCAGCCAGGGCAGGCTTGGTTACTGAAACTTTTAGTATTGACTTCTCTGTTAACCCAAATATGCTTTTATATGTACATTGAGAGACCTTTTTAAGTGGTTAGTGGATTCACTCACTGCATGGCCTTTTAAAACTCCTTAAGCAAGTGATTTTCTTGCTGTGGAGCGAAAGGGAAATTACAATGTCTGCCCTCCTCCCCAGCCTTTCCCTCCTTGGAAATTCCCAGGCAACCCAGTGGCCATGTGCATAGTTGGCTATGCTCTGTGGATCTTCCAGAGTATGCCTTGCCCCATTTCCTCTCTTGGCTCTTCTCCAGTTGGGGCCTTCCTAGAAGGGTTTTTTCCTTGCTCTGAATTTATATTTGTCTCCTTTTATTGGTTCTTTCTCTACCCTGTGAGAGTGTTCAGGAACGAGGACGAGAAAGGAAGCCTTACTTAGCTTCCAGGAGCGAGTGGCGGTTTTGTAGTGGGGCTCACACCACTTCCAGAGTTATTCTCTCTTGACAACCTCCCTTAGATGCCTACTTTTCAGTGAGCTGTATAGTATCAAAAACCCCCAGATCTGAATAAGGAGAAGAGTGCCTGGGTTTGGGCGCCACATCTGCCTCTGTCTTGATCTGTGCATTTTTGAGCCTTTATTTATCCATCAGTAGAATCCACTCCATGAAAAGCTCATGAAAGAACTGTGTAAAGTTGTAAATTATTCTGTAGAGATTTTCTGGCTTCCAACTGTTCTTCCTTTCTTGGCATACAAGGTAGTAGCTCTAGATTTTATGTTGTTTTTGTTTAATTCTAATAGGTCCCTCAAGTAAATGGAGATAGATATTATATTTATGGGTTGGAAGACTTTAACATTGTTAAAATGTCCTTGCCCAAATTTACTGACTAGGTTCAAGGCAATCACAATCAAAATCCCAGATGGCTATTAACAATTGTTTTTATTAAGACATCAGCAGGCTGATTTGAAAATTTACATGGAAATATAAAGGACTCAGAGTAGTCAAAAATGTTGGGGTGGGGGCAGGAAACATAGTTGAAGAGCTCTATTACCTGGTTTCAAGGTTTACTCTAAAGCAACAACAATCAAGACAGTGGGGACATTGGTGCAAGCATAGACATTAGATCCATGGAACAGAATAGAGTTCAGAAATAGACCACATGTACAAAGTGACCAAAATAATTCAGTGGAGAATGGATGACTTTTGAATAAGGAATGCTAGGACAATTGGCAATCTATCTGAAAGAAAAAAGGAACCTTGACCTTTAGCTTACACCATGTAAAATAGCGCAAGAGAGAGCATAGGCTTAAAATTTAAAAACAAAAATTTAAAAATTTTTGTTCCTTTATGCTATTTATATATTATAATTGGCATGAGACAGGAGCCATGTGCTAAGTGTTGAAAAGGTGGCAGAGAAGTGTTTTGTTTTTTTTTTCCTTTTCTTTTTTGACTCTGGCCTATTCTTGATGTTGCTTTCTTTTTGTTGGTTGATAATGTAAACAAACAGAAGGTGATACCTTCAGAGAGTAGATTTTGGTTCTTCACTTGTCTCCCCTTCCTCTCTGATTTTGCAAGCAAGTCTTACTTGATCTTAAAATGCTCATGAAAGGTTGTCTTGAATCTGGTTTACATTCACTTAAACAAACCTATTTTAAAATGTACTAGGAAATCCTGACATTTAAAAAAATCCTGTGGCGCCATGTCAGTAAGCAAGGAATCCTTGTGTTTAGTTAGTATTCTTCCGGCAAGTTCTGTCCTGGGGATCCGCCCACTGGAGCCCATCTGCCTGCCCTCTGGGGTCTGGGGTGGGGAACTCAGCTGATGGGTGAGTCCTCAGCTCTGTAATTTATCTTGTGGCCCCAGGCTGGAGCACTTCCTGGACTTCTCAAAACGACAACATTGGCTCGGTTTCTTTTTAGGTACAGACATTAGATGTTAGGTGAAACTTCGTCTGTCTCCCTCAGACACAAGCCGGTTAAGGACTACTTTGTAACATCAGTAGGGAACAAATTGAGAAATTTACCACAGGTAGGTGAGAAAGGATAAAAAGTTGTCCCTAAACTCAATCTGTGACATACAGATTGGCGTTGTCTGCCTCTGTGGAGGAAGAGAAAGGCTGCTTTGAGTAGCCTGACCTTGGTTGTTGGGTTAAAAAAGGCCATTGAATACCTTGCAACTACTTACATGATGGCTAAGTTAGTGATAAATCTATGATCATTCTTTACTTTTACCAAATAGCTATCTCATAAGCATTTCCTTTTTGACAGGCACTGCTCTGGGCATAGGAGAACCCAACATGAGCGAGACCCTTAGAGATGTAGACCTCATGTAGTTAATGCTCCAGGAGTACCTTCTTCCTGGTACTTTACTTTCTGTTTCTTTCTTCAGGTGATTCCATTCAAATCCAGCCAACTATGGCATCTCCAGGAGGAAGGGGCCTCTTTGTCTTCTGAATCATTTGCGTGTGTTTCAGGTCCTACGGGTGGCAGTTGTTACAGCACATAGTCTAGTAGCAGTTTGTGCAGGGCCTTAGGCTCCCCTCCAGAATACTGGCCTGTGTCATACGCTTTCCCGGTGTGTTGAGGGGAGAAGAGCGAGAAGACTCCAGGGATGCCTTCTGAGTAGGAAATGTTCAGTAAATATTTATGGAGCAAATTCGTATCTGCCTAGGATAGTCACATGAATCTCACTCCAAGCATCCAACTGGAATCCAACTCTTCAGACTATCGTTTTGAATTCCCAGGAATGAGGTAAGATGAGAGCCCTCCTGCCAGGAGATCCTTCAGTTTGTTTCTGGGGCATTCTTAATATGAAAGCTCTCCCAAAGGTTGGGGGAGTCTTAAATTGGCAGTGTGTCTGAAAGGAGCGACATTGCCTCATGACCTTTCCCTGGGGTCTCGCATATTTTGATATGACAGAAGCAGGCATTGCTCTGTAGTTATAAATAACTAGGCAACTTGAGAGTTGCACTCTAGGGCCCCAGGTTAAAACAGCTGATTCCACTACTGTTATAGAGCAGAAAAAAAATGTCTTTTTGAAATCATGTGTGAGCAGAATGGTGTTCAGACAGGAAATTAATCTTCCTAGAAGTCATACCAGGAAAGCAGCATGCTTCCTCTAGAAACCCCCTGCTCGAACCCTTTCATGGCTTGTGAATGTGTTTGCCACTTTAGCATATGTACAATGAGTACAATTTGTATTTACTGGTGACAATTAAATAGCTTTACTTCTTTTTAGCTTAAAAACACTTGCTGAGCTATGTTTAAGTGATTTAAGGATTATCAGCAACCTTAAAAACCATTTAATTCAGTGTTTCCCAAAGTACCAATCCATGAATTGGTCTAAAACTCAACAGGAGAAAAATAAAACACTTTTTTTATTAAGATACATTTATTCAAAGAACTGCCTTTTATTGAAAAATATTCTACTTAAAAAAATTTAAAGTTGCTGTTTTTAATGAAATGATGTTTCACAGTTGTATTTTTCAACATGGGGAGGACATTGAAGACAAATTTATCACCCCAGTTGGGAAAGGGTGGGCTTTTCTGCTGTGGAATACCAGAGTCTGGTAACCACTCTCCTAATGGAAAACCCGTTTTCATGCTTCAGTTGTCTGCCTTCTATCACCAAGTCCCCATTGAGTGGGTGCTTGTATTGTGAGCTCTCTGTTAGGCAGCTCTGGCTAAGGTTGTGGAAGAATTGGTGTTCTGTGAAACTTTCATAGTCTTAACCCTGGCAAGTGCCTAGGAGACAGAACACAGGTGGGTGGGGCAATGCAAGGTGGGCTTTGGGTCAACTGATGATTTCCGTGGCCAAAGCAGAAATGCCCAGGAGCATGTGTTAGTGCCACGAGTTAATTGTGTGGTAATGAAAATGCTAGCATGGTTGATCAGAGGAAGTATGTAATTGAAGCATAGTAAAATGTGACATGTTTAATAAGCAATTGAGTTGTCTTCCTGAGGATGGAGGCAGCAGTGGGCAGGAGAAGCACAGATATCTTTCACAAGCTGTTTTTTGTGTAGTTTGGCCCTTTTGCCTTTTAAAGAAGCTATATAAGGGACTTTTCTTAAAAAAGCCCAAATCCCATGTCTACAATACTTGAAAGTAAATTCTTAATTTTATATAAAATAATCTTTATTTTATCATACTTTATTGTTAGCATGAAAAATATTTACTTGTTACCCTTGGTAAAATTTTAAGTTTTTTTTTTTTTTTTTTTTTTTTGTGGGGGCGCGCTGTAGATATTTGAGGGAATCTCTTAAGACTTGGGTTCTCTATAAGTTCTTAATTGGTATTTTAGAGATAAATAAATATACCATTTAATCATAGTAGTAAACTTAAGTAGATGATGTTTCCTTCTAGATGAATGAATACTTAAGCCCTATAGATGATCGCTGAAGCAAGTATATATTTTAATGGGAAATTTAAAGCAAAAGTGACTAAATTGGTATCAGGTTGAACGGACCCTTTACTTCTGTGAATAGAATAATAAACTAGGCTCTAATCTCAGTGTCTTACTTATTTAGCCTTCCTAACAACATTGTGAGCTAGGGACTGCTTTATCTCCATTTTATAGACAAAGAGATTAAAGTACCAAGTAGTGGAATTGGGATTTGAACCAAGAAAGTCTGGCTTTAAGAGATCTTAACCATTAGCCTGTATTGTCTGTCTCCATGAGCTGGTCATGCTGACAGTGATGGCCTTGCAATGGGTCAAGATCTTGGAATGGCTGTTGAATAAAATAGGTTGCCTTTTCTGTAAGAATTACCTCTTTTTTGGGGGGCGGGGGGAAAACCCATGTATGTTAAAACCTCAGTTCAGATAGCAGAACCTATTTGTTTAGCCAGTCATGAATAGCAGCATTTGTTACATGTGGTTCCAAGGATCACGCTCCATATCTGTGACTTATTTTATAAATTTCTATCTTGTGACCCCAATAAATACAATCATATCCAGTGACTTAGCAAAATTTCAAGTCTTCTAGTAGAATATATATTCCAAAGAGTCACTGGCCTTGGATTCTACTTGGGAGACAGCAGTCAGGTGGTGAGTGCACATCCACACTCACATCCTTGGCTGCTTTTGCCTGGACTGTGAGTGCTCTGCTAAGACACTGGCACTATCCAGTCCTCTGGGTCCCACCTCATTGGTATCTCCCTGATCCCACAGATCCAGGGAGGAAAGGGGGTGGGGGCAAAGTTAGACTACTCAGGTCTTGGCTTTCACTGGCCTCATTTAACAAGAGGACCACTGGTGTGCAGGGTGAGGGGTGGCTTGCGGGGCCACCCCCCTTCCAGGAACTGTCCCTCCACTCTGCCTCTTACTGTTTGGGCTGCCTTGAGAGAGAAGGAGCAAAAGAATCCAATGGTTTTTGATCCACTGTCCACATCCTGTTGTTTCTCAGTCAGGAAAGGAAACATTAAGTCTGGGGTTTGGATAGGGGCACTGGTTCAAATTCTGTATTTAAAAATCTTAGTTTTGCAAGCCACGTGAAACAAAATATTCCCAACACATAGAAGAGTCTTAAGGTTGGAATCCTCTTAATAATCTATTTTTCATTCTTTCTGGTATTGTCACTGGCAGCTTGAGTTAAGCACCTTTTCCAAAATTAGATATTAAGATGGAGTCCAAGGGCCCCAAATGGACTGTTTCAGTGTCACAGCTCATGACAGGTACTGCCAGCCCCTCAGGGACAACATGGGGAGTCCACCAGAGCCCACTCTGTCCTCAAGGGCCCAGGGCAGTGGGTGCAGAAGCTTTGGTCCTGTGCTGTAGTGACCCAGAGGATGGGAGCACTGCACCTTTGAATTGGTCAGACTTGGGTGCATGTTCAGTCTCTTAAGCTGTAAAATAGGGACATACCGAGGCTTACCTGGTACAAGAGTTGAGATGTTTTATATAATGAGATGCTATAGAAATAGGTAGTTTATGATAATATATGGATAATAGTACATGGATCTTGCTTGACATGTAGGAAGACACTTCTATGAGCTGGGTCTGGGACTTCACATGCTATTTAATTTGTAAGTTATGGTTGTTGTCATTTAGGGCCCACTCGAAACCTCTATTCCTTTATCCCTGCTAATCCATTCCTGGTGATACTTTGCCTGCCCTAGGGTGATGCTGGGGTTGGGTGCCTCATAATTTGCAGTTATAGAGTAAACTGTGAGTGTCTGGTAACCAAGCAAGGCCCTATCTCTGCCCACTGGATACTCCAGGCACTTGGAACAAACCACAGAGAATTAATAAAATGTGTTTTACAAATGGGAAAGAAGACAACCTCCAGAGAATCCAAATTTGTGGTACAAAGTGATACCACAAGTGTAAAAGGTAAAATGCGCAGATTGTCCCTTGGCTGCTTGGCCCTAAGTGTATAGTATTGGTAATTCTAAAGCACTTTGACCACAGCTTGCTGCAACAGTAATGGGATGATTATTGTGTACTGTCCATATTCAGGCCCTTCGGTATGTCTTCCTCCTGCCCTCAGCTTGGGGTGACCTTCAGCCATTGGCCCCTCCTGTAGTTGTGCTGTTTCCAGGAGGGTGATTAGGGTATCATGAGGCAGCTACTAGCAGCACTTGGTACCAATGACATATGAACATGATACAAATACAGGTATCAGAGGAGTCTGTCAGTCTGTTTTTTGCATTTTGTAATGTTTCAGAGTTAAAGAAGAGGAGCTGATAGGCATTGCCTATACTTTTTTTTTTTTTAAGATTTTATTTCATTATTTTTAGAGAGAGGGGAAGGGAGAGAGGCAGAGAGGAAGAGAGACATCAACGTATGGTTGCGTTTCACCTGCCTCCAGCCACAGACCTGACTGGAGACCTGGCTTGCAACCTGGTCATGTGCCCAGGGGAATCGAACGTGTGACCTTTGGGTTCGCAGGCCGGTGCCCCATCCACTGTGCTACCAGCCAAGGCTCGGCATTGCCTATACTTTACCATGAAAAATTCAACACTCACCCTCAAAAGGCTCCAAACTGCCCATTGGAGGCTTGTGAAAATTTCTTTGAATTCTTTTTTTTTCTTCCCTTGCAAATATTTGGATTTAACATTCCATCCCATAGTGCATTCTATTTGTTTAAATGTAGAAATATTTTTCTTCCCAATTGTCAGAGGAGGATTGACTTGCCTGAAAGAGATGCCACTTACATCTCTTAGCTTTCTTAACCCTGTGTACCCCTATGGGACTGCCTCTGAGAGAAGGAGGGTCCCATCTGCTTGGACAGAAGCATGTTCTGTGGGAGCTGTAGCCATGCTTATGGTGTTCATCCTTGAATGTTAAGGATTAATCCCAATTTTATTGATTGAGCACTGTGGCGTTTCTAGAAATTAACATATATCACTCAGGACGAGGCTATTTGTATTCTCTTAAACCAGGGTGGAATGAGCAACCCCATTTTCCTAGATTTCTTGTCTCTGGTTCACACAAAAAATACATCTCTAACTTGCCTTCAGATGGCCTTTTTTGAGTGTCTTTTGAGGCACCACCATCATAAATCAGCAGTGACCCTGGTTGGTTCATTGCTCCTGTAATGGGCCGTGATGTACATACCATGTGTGGTGCACAGCATTTCATTGGTTCTGGCTGGTGCCCACACGAACACCCTTCACTAACCATCAGGCTCTGTCCGGGTCAGAACTAGAGGCCCAGAAGTCTGAGATTAGTGCAGTTTGGTTGAGTATTTTATACACTTGCCACAGTGCATGTTCATATGGCCCCCTGATAACACTGTATAGTTTGGGTCTGTCATGAGAGTTGGAAAATTTTAGTCTTTTAATGGTGAAATGCCCACATTTCATTGCAAAAAACCAGAATTTCTAGGGCCCTCTGGCTGAGTTTATTCTGTCTCTTCTCCTTGAGTGCATGTCTGGGCCACCCTTGGTTCAGAAATATCTCTTGCTTAAACAAAATCTCATTTTTAAAATAAAATTTAAGCTTTAGTCTGGATAACAGATTGAGCCTAAGTAGCCTGGTAACTCTTCTAAAAAGATCCCATAAGTGTCATCGAAACAGAACATTGTGGAGGCTCTTCAGAGCTACATCAACCACATTTTCCCTATCAGGATATTTATTGGCATACTTAACGAATAGAGGTAATTGCTCAGAGGAATGACTTTCCCTTACAGATTTTCTCTCTTCTAATGGGTGTTTTTTGAAGTTTTGTAATTGGATTAACCTGGTAGACAGAGCCAACTATTGATAATTCTTGGGTTCCCCTTGCGTTATGGTAAATAAACAAAATTAGGGAATACTTGTTTATCTGTGATTTGTCCATAGTATGTCAGTTTCTTGGAGGAAGAAACCATCCTACAAAAATCTCCTATGCTGCCCTGCTGGTTTAGGTCACAATGTTTTGGAGGGAGTGCTCCATGGACATTTGCAGAGCTATGCTGTTCTCTCCTGCTTGGATTGGTGAATTCTGTTTCCTATTCACTTAGCTTGTAAAATTGAATGATCAGGCTTTCTCAAGTCCTCCTCTTTCAGCCGTTTTTCTGGGGACCCTTCCTTATAGACTGTCTGTCTCCCCAAAGTTAATCTGTTGCAAACCTAACCCTCCGTGTGATGGTACTAGGAAGTGGGCCTTTGGGAGGTGAATAGGTCCTGAGGGTGGAGCCTGCAGAATGGGATGAGTGCCCTTGTAGGCGAGACCTTGGAGGGCTCTCTCGCTCCTACCACCATGTGAAGTTGGAAGTAAGATCACGACTATTATGAAGCTGAACTTCAATCGACACCAAATCTGCTGGTGCTTTGGTCTTGGAACTTAGAGCCTTCAGAACTAAGAAAAGAAGTTCTTTTTTAAGCCACTGAGTCTATAGTATTTTTGTTATAGCAGCTTGAACTGCCTAGCATAACTCCTAAGACTTATCAAATGAATGCCATATAAATCCTCATAAGCTTTTCTCACAAGAGTGACTTATGTCTTCGTATTCTTGCCTCATTTCCACATAACCATGTGCTGCACAGTCCAGCCAGAGGACCCTTTTCTTATACTGTGTAGGCCATTGTCCCTTTGCCATGTTTTCCCTTTATTTGTTGTACTTGTCTGTCACTAGGCATAGTTGTCCACCTCATTCCCCAAAGCCGAGCTTCAATGATTCCTGCCTTGTGGAGCCTTTTCTGGTCCACTCGCTGCCTGCCTGTCAGTCCATATTTTCTTGCTTGAGCCTCTGTGACATGTTTCACCACAGTGCTCATGTATTACTCTGTTGTAATGTTGGATTTCCTTTACCTGTGGGGCGAGGAGTCCTGTAGCCTAGAGTCAGTATGGGTAGTGGAGGGAGTGTATCTTGTAGCCATATAGACGTGGAGTTTACTTCCTATTCCTGCTCCTGAGTTATGTGCCCTTGGACAAGTCATTTAACCTCTGGTTAGCCTATCTGTGAAATGGCCGTCACTCTTACCCTGTTGGGTGATTGTGAAAAGGACAAATGGTATGGGACAGACATAAAAGGGGCCTGGCAGTCTCCCAGACATGGGAAGCACACAGCAAAGGCTGGTTCCTTCCCTAGTCCTCAGTCCCCATGAGGTCCAGGAGGTCTGCATGCAATCAGTGCTCAGTAAGTACTGATGGTAAACCCTCCCAGATTCAATTGGCATAAAAGCCTATCGCCCAGTCTGTGGGAGCTATGACTCTAGCTCTGCTGCGTGGAGTTCTGTCTTTACTGGGGGCAGACAATGCTCCAGATCTTTTGCATTTTAACCCCCCTCCTAAAACCCTGCAATGGCACAAAAGAGACAGATGGTTCCTTATTAGGAAGTGGGAAGAAACTCCAGTATTACTTTTCCTGTAATTTGGAGGACATACCTTTCTACTCTTCTGATTGAATTATATGCACAGCACACACAATGACTTGCCCTTTTCCCTCGTCACAAATCTCTTGAAGGCTCCTAACTTAATAGGCACACATCTCCAACTTTTTCTCAGTTCCTTTCAGTAATTAACTGCCCAGAGGCTCTTTTATTACTTGAGAGCAGAACTTTTGAATAGACTGTGAATGAAGTTTTGCCTGATTTCTTTATATCAGTAGAGGTATGAAAAATAACCATAAAACTTCCTCCATTATGTCAGTATAATATAATTTTGTTAAAAAGGTCAAATATATGTGGTGCTTTCAAGAAAACTCCCAGTGGTGTCCTTTTAAAAGTGTGTATGATACGTTTGGAACAAAGTTTTAATGTGGTTTTTTTTTTTTTTTTTTTTTTTTTTTTTACTCTCGAAGGCCTTATTGAGCAGATGAGGTTAAGACTAGTAATTAATTCAGAGTAGTCATTAGCATGCAAACATCATCTGACCTTCAAGTACCCTTGAAGACGTTTTAGCAGTGCCTAGGTATCAACACGTGACCAAGGGAAGAATGCGGAAATTGTACCAGTCAGTTGGATGTATTATTTCAAAATATGGAAATTAAGTTTGTGTCGAGTTGTGATTATAATTGAAGTGTTACAGACTCGGAGAGCTGTAAGTTGCATTTACTCTCTCAGAAGCTCTGAAGTGAGTATTTAACAGATACTGTCACTAAATAATTGGCATAGCTCATGAGTAGAGTTAAATCAGCTTCTATCTTTATCTTGTTGGAATTAACAAACTGGGGAAGCAGAAACTTTCCCTGAAGAAAGTGGATGAGCAAGATGGGTTTCTCTTACATATCTCATTTGCACCAAGGAGAGCAGAAATGTAAGTTTTTAATGTTTGGGCAGGAGGAACTGGTTAGGGTACAAAGTTACAGGGTTGGGATGTTAGCGCACCTGTGACTTTGAACTCTGCAGCCATCTGATCCCTTGTCTGTCCCATGATGCTGCTCAGCTAGAGAAGATCTAAGGCTCATTCTAATGCTGAGAATGTTCATCGTTTTTATTTCTTGGATTTTTGTGATTTTTTCTATTTAAATCTGCATGATAGGTGGCTGTTCCCAGTCACACCCCCCATGTGATTTTAACCCCCTTCAACATGAAATTTATTTTATGTTAGCTAATGCTGTCAGCTCAGCATTGTGTGAGTCATCCATGTCATTGTTTGCTACATTTGTTCCTTTTTATTGCTGTGTAGTAACCAGTTATGTGAATACACTAGAATTTATTCATTTTATTGTCAATGGAAATTTTTATTTTCCAAATTTTTTTGCCAAAGACCTGATGACTATAGTGTTTTTTTCTGGTGCCCATGAGCACAGGCATTTAAGCGTTCTCTTCCCCTATTGAAATAAAACTAGTGCAGGATCCTTTTATTTGTCAAAGGTTAATAAACCTTCTCATGCGTATTCTCATTCTAAATAAGGAGTCCTGGAAAGCTTGTGGGATTGCTATTTTGAGACATCCTTGGGCTATCTGTGTAGACATGGTACCAGTGACTAAGTGATCCATGTGACAGAACACCATAGGGTTTTTGTTTTTCTTATCTTCATTTTTACTACCCTCTATACATGTTTGTATGTGTTTGATATCAGACTCCCTTGAATCCTTTTGGCAGTGGAGAGATCCTAAAGTATAAGTAAAGCCAGCAGAGCATGCTTCACATTCCTCTTGTAGGCACTCTGATCTTCCTTTGTGCAATGTACCAGCTACACTGGTGACAAGTCTCTCCCATGTAGTACCGTACTGAAACCCATGCTGGCAAATGCCTTATGCAACAGGGTCCCGAGTGGGTAAGATGGTTCCGATGTAACATAGGTGTGACCCAGAGGTTGCCAACAGCTATGTAGGCGAATCTCAAAACTGAAGACATTGAGAATGAGACTCCTTCTTGAGGATTATCCAATCCAATCATCTCTTATGGATGGAGATGTGGGATTAGAAAGGTATAGACCTGTCCAACTAGAACCCCTGTCTTTTTCTGCTGTCCATATTGCAGCTTCTCTCAAATTATTTACTGACTGAGGGTAAGGCACTATTGAGAGAAGGCTTGGGGTCAAGAGAGTGGCATAGGTAAACATACTCATCTCTTTGTACAATTGTATCAAAATCACAACTAAAATAGAGAATTCAGAAGCATCAGAAATCACGTTGAATGGAGTTAACAACTACAGAGTTAAACTACATCCATCTAGACTGGTAGGAGGGGTGCAGACACAGAATGGGATGGTTCCTCACCCATGTGTGGTGGATAAAATTTCAGGAGTGGATAAAATATCTTGGGAGTGAGGAATCCCAGCCCCACGCCAGGCCTCACCCCTCCCCGCAGCCCAGGGTTCCAGTGCCAGGAAGGTAGGTCCCCACAACTTCTGGCTAAAAAATAAAAACCAGCGGGGACTGAGTCAGTGGAAGAAACTGCTGGAGTGCCAAGCAGTTTCTCTTAAAGATTGCATACAGAAACTTACTCAGACTCACTCCCTCTGAGCTTTAGCGCTAGGTAGCAGCATGAAAGGCAGCAGTGGCATAGAGGGAGGAACTGAAGTGTCTGGTGTTGAGGTGAGCAGAGGCCATTTTCCCTATTCCAAACTCTTCCCCAACAGAGCAGGCAAGCTGGTGCCGCATCTGAGACTCCATCAACCTGGCTAATACTGTTGGACCTGTCTTGGAGATCCCAAGACTCTGTCCCACCAAACTTATGGGCCCGCCCAAGCTGCTTTTCCATATGAAGGCCTTGTCTTGGCTGTCACTTCATAACTTCCTCAGTCCTCTCAAACAGCAGCAGTTGGCCTCAGTGAGCCCCAGGCCCAGTGCTAGCAGCAGCCAGCTTAGAGTCACAGCTTGGCTTCACCTGGGAACCTCCAAGCCCAGCACAAGTAGCGCCATCTCAGATTGCTTTATAGCTCAGGCAGGGTGGCTTCAGTCTTCACCACCTGGGAAACCTCAGGACCAGCGCACCCAGTGGAGAGCCACAAACCATGTCGGAGCACCACCACCCTGCCCCTGCATAGCTGACCCTCCACAGAGAGCAGAGGTTGGTGGTCAGTGGTCACAGCCAAGTCTTGCAGCTGACTGGCCTGGGTAAATCCCTCCCATTGATCTGCCGATAGCAACCAAAGCTCAACTACAAGAGGAGGATGTGCTCAACCCACAAGAAGGGCACACACCAAGTGTCCAGCTTGGGTGATAAAGGAGGCTGAGCCACTAGACTCTACAGGACTCCTACTACAGTAGGCCACACTACCAAGATGGAGTCATAGCAGCTCTGCCTAATATGTAGAAACAAACACAGGGAGGCTGCCAAAATGAGGAGACAATGAAACATGGTCTAAATGAAAGAACAGATCTAAACTCCAGAAAAAGAGCTAAATGAAGTGGAGATAAGCAATCTGTCAGATCAGAGTTCAAAACATTGGTCATCAGGATACTTAAGGAACTTAGTGAGAACCTCAACAGTATAAAAAAGATCTAGTCAGAAATGAAGGATACACTAATTGAAATAAAGAACAATTTACAGGGAAACCATAGTACAGTGAATGAAGCCAAGAATCAAATCAATGATTTGAAACCTAAGGAAGCAAAAAACCAATCAAAGCAAGAAGAAAAAAACCCCAAAATATGCATCTTGTATCATTTGTACGGCAACAAGTGTTTTTAAGCTACTTCTGTGAGATTTTAGGTAAGAGATAGGTAAGCAGTCGTATGATAAAGAGGCAACCGCTGGGACAACTTCAGGAGGTCCAACATTTGCATCATGGAGGCACCTGAAGGAGAAGAGAAAGAGAAAGAAATGGGAAATCTATTTGAAAAGATAATGAAAGAGAACTTCCCTAATTTGGTGAAGGAAATGGACATGCAAGTCCAGGAAGCACAGAGAGTTCTAAATAAGATGGATGCATAAAGGCCCATTCCAAGATGCATCATAATTAAAAGGCCAACAGTTAAAGATAAACAGAGAACCTTAAAAGCAGCAAGAGGAAAGAAATTAGTTACTTAGAGAGGAGTTCCCATAAGACTGTCAGCTGATTTCTCAAAAGAACTTTGCGGGTTGGAAAGGATTGGTAAGAAATATTCAAAGTCATAAAAAGCAGGGACCTAGAGCCAAGATTGCTCTACCCAGCAAAGATAGCATTTAGAACCAAAGATAAAGTGCTCCCCAGTGAAGAAAAAACTAATGGAGTTCATCATCACCAGACCATTATGATATGAAATGTTAAAGGAGACTTATTTAAGAAAAAGAAGATAACTATAAACAATGAAATGGCAAAAATACATATCAACATTTGAATCTCAAAAACTAAGCAAATAAGAACAGAAACAGAATCATGGATACAGAGAGTGTTTGATAGCTGCCACATGAGAGGAGGGTGTCGGAGAATGGGTGAGAAGGTGAAGAAGTACAAATAGATAGCTCCAGAATAGCCCTGGGGATGTAAAGCACAGTATTGGAAATGGAGTAGCCAAAGAACTTACACGCATGACCCATGGACATGAGCAATGGGAAGGGGATTATCTGAGGCAGTGGGGGTACTGGGTGGAGGAAGGGGCAAAGGGGGAAAATCAGGACAACTGTAATAGCATAATCAATAAAATTAATTAAAAAATGAAAGAGGGCTTGATGTACTTGCAATTTGTTATTGATTTTGAGCAATTGGAGTTTTAAAATCAGTTGTAAAATACTATGTGATTTTTGTTCTCGTTTCTTAGCAAATGACACACAGCATCCTGCCCTCCTTGGTTTATATTCTTGGCATTTTTATGTGGGTTGTAGGTTTATTTTGGTCCTAATCACATTACTCTGACATCTAGTTACAGCTCGTGCTGCCTTGCCTGAAGAATTCTAAATTTCACTTGAGATTTGTTTTGACTACAAATCAGACAAAAATTATGTCAGACAAGGGAATGTGTTCACTGTATGGGATTGTCAGTGACCTATAATTATCTCAAGTTTTTAACAATTTCAACTTTGGATGCAGGCCTGCTTCTAGGCAGTTGCTGCATCGTTGATTTTCCTTTCTGCCCTTTTTATTTCTACCCAGGGCTGAAGGCCTATGTCCTTCTGCCTTTGATACAGTGAGCCTTGCTTAATTGGATGGAAGGTCTGGTAGGTAAGTCATTAATCGAATCACTCACTACTCATTTGCCTTATGCTATGCAATCATTTCTAATAGTTGTGCCTTGCATCATCTGCATAAAAGACAGGTAGTTTTGAGCTGCTTGTGTGAAATTTCAGGTAGAAAATTAGGTAAGCAAGTAGAATTTTATTTTGATAAACTTGGTCCCAAATTTTCTTGCAAAGGTATAGGCTGAATAGAGAGGAGGAGAACAGTTTTCCTTTGGGCCATCAGGTAATCATTTTACTCTTAACTGCTGGTTGAGATTGGAAGATAGTGCAGAACCAGTCCCTTTCATTCACTGTGTGGGCAGCTCCTCACTGGTACTTTTCCAACTGAAAAATCAGTGAATACAGGTGAACAAGCTGATCAGATTACAGTGGAGGGTAGATGTTACTGCAGAGGTTATGTTAGTAGTTCAGAGCCTATTGAGCCCTCCCCTTCTGTTTTGTACCTCTGGTTTGCCCCCTTCCTGTGCCTCTGAATTTTCTTTCATTGTCTGTCTATCTTTCCTCCTACTTAGACTCACTTCTTTTCCATTTGTCCTGCCATTTTTCTTCATATCCCAAGCTGCTATTAATAGAAAATAACCATAAAGTTTGAAACATTTGTTCTATTTGGAATAAAATGTCAAGTTTCTTTTTTTTTTTTTTTAATGGCTGAGTTAAATTTTTCTAGAAACAGAAAAACCCTAATCAAAATCATCCCTGCTGTCCTGGCTGGTAGCACAGTGGATAAGGTGCTGGCCTGCAAACCCAAAGGTCGCAGGTTCGATTCCCCAGCCAGGGGACATAACAAGGTTGCAAACCAGGTCTCCAGTCAGGTCTGTGGCTGGAGGCAGGTGAAAAGCAACCATACATTGATGTCTCTCTCCCTCTCTGCCTTTCTCCCTTTCCCTCTTTCTAAAAATAATGAAAAAAAAAAAAAATCATCCCTGCTTTCTTTATCAATTTGTTAGGGGTTGTGGTTGTTCACCTCCATTTCCTCTTGCAAGACACTGGGAAAAAGGAGGTGGGGATTGTTGCTTGTAATGAATATGAATAATTATTCCCCATTCCAACATTTCAGTTCTGTTCCTATTTATTTTTTAGCAAACATGACTTTGTCCTAGAGATTGTGTGAGCACTCTACTCTTATTCTAAGTCAAACATTCTGTTAATGTTGTTATAAGAGAATGAGGAGCTTCATATTTTACCAACATCACTCACTCTGAGAGACTTAACATGTTAACTCTTCTGCAGATAATACCAATCTGATGGTGCAGAGGTTTGTTGGACCTGTTTTCTTCCTCCCTCCCTCTTTCTTTTAGTTAATGAAACAATTGAGAGACTCAAAAGGCTCCCTAGCTCTCCTACCCACTTATTTAATATCCCTGCGCATATTCCTGTAACTATTAACCTTAGTTTTCTTTTTTTCTTTTAAAGATTTTATTTATATTTTCAGAGAGAAGGACAGGGAGGGAGAAAGAAAGAGAGAAAAGCACCAATGTATGTTTGCCTTTCACCTGCTTAGCTGGAAACCTGGCTTGCAACCTGGGTATGTGCCCTGATTGGGGAATCGAACCAGCGACCTTTGGGTTCTCAGGCTGGTTCCTATCCACTGAGCCACACCAGCCAGGGCCTAAATCTTAATTTTCTTATCTGAAGGATGGGAATAAAATGATTTTACCTATCCATCAGGCTGCTACATAAAGAGCAAAGATATATAATGCACTTACTTCAGACCTAGCTCATAGTGAATATGCAGTAAATGTTGGCTAGCAGCACTTCTTTTTAGTTACTTGTGTCTAAGATGGGAAGGGAGCACAGGGCTTAGGGAAGTAGGAAGAGCACAGCTTTTGAAGACAAACAGACTTCACTTCAGACTTCAGGGCCCTAGCATATGCTAGGGAAAGCCAAAGGCAACAGGAAAAGAGGAAGACCAAATATAAGGTGGATTGACTCCCTAGTAGAAGCCCTAGGCATGCATATATAGCAGTAGCTGAGCAGGGCTATTGAGGACAGGACATTGTGGATGTCACTCATCCATTGGGTCACCGTAGTTGGAGCCAACTCAGAGGCACGTTGTTAATACACACAGAATTTGCTGTTGGGTAAGATTTTAAACTTATCTGAACCTCAGGTTCTTCTAATGAATGTTAAATTTCTGTCTGCCTCTTCAGAGTATTTTGAAGACTAAATAGGGTAATGCATGAAAAAGGAGTGTACACAGTAGAGAGCCATTGCTAGTGTTGCCTTTTTAGTGTGGGATAATGCTCTCCCACACTAAAGATGTATAATGGTAAAGGAAGAGATTATATTTACAATTTATTGAACATTTGCATATGTCATACAGAGTTCTAAGTGTAGTTGAAAGTACTAACTTATGTAAGCTTTGGAACAATTGCAAATGTAGTTATTTCTGTTCCCCTTTTACTGGTGAACAAACAGAGGCCCTGAATGGTTAAGCAACCTTACTGGGGTTGTAGTTTTAGGTGGCAGAGCTGGTGAACTCACTTTGTAGGCTCCAACGACCACGGTGTTAACTACAGAGCTTTAGCCAGGTCAACTCTTTCTCCTGACTGTTCTTAAGGGAGGTGTCACCCAAACAGTCAGGGTTGGGTGGGGGTAAAGTATTTTGTACTTAGTTGGTTAATATCTAATAAATATTAATAGGAACCAAGTCAAGGAAGTCTTGGCCTGAACCAGGTTGATTTTTCTGTCCTGCTTACACTCTTATTTTAAGCTGCAACTGTAATGGTTCCTAAATGAGATGCTGAAGGACTTTGCTTCTTCCTGTGCCTTTTCAGTGTACATCGTTAGCAGGAGATGATGATAGCATATTAAATAAGCGTAACCTTGGAAATTCTGCTTCTTTGCAAAATGGGGAATTTGGAATTGATGATTCCAGTATTCTCCTACCTTCGTGGGCTGATGTCGGGTTTGTCGAACACTAGAATTAGGCCGGAAAGAAAAAGTGATGGGAAAAAGGAAAGGTAGGTCCCATCAGTGGTACACAAGGAGTGTGGTTTGTGGCAACTAATTTCTGGTTGAAGTTTGAAGATGCTAAAATTGGCTATACAATTCTCAACAAAGCTTAGGCTCTTAAAGGGAGTATATTATGTGCATGTGAAACTGAAATTGTATTCCTAAGAAAATATTTCTGAAGTTAAAAAGTATTTTAGTATTAAAAAAAAAAAGGGGGTAAAAATGTTGGGGCCAAGACCTGAAGAGTACATGCCATCTTTGGGGATCTGAAATCTTTGTCTCTGTAGCATTGCATGCCTCCCAAAGTTGGGTTTATGAATTTTCCCTTCTGAAGAAAAGTGGCATGTGCCTATCTCCCTGCTTCTTGGAATGGAAGAGCCTGAATGAACTTTGCCCCTGAAGTTTGTTGAAGGTACAAGAGTCAGGTCATGTTACATGTGCACGGTGTATATACAGTGTACACAGTCACACAGACTTTCTGAAGTAGCTAAAAAGGTAATCCTCATAGTATCCATCTTTATGGGAAGTACAGAATTGTGAACAGCTTTTACTTCTACTTCTCTGTTGGCAGCAGAACTAGAAGTCAAACTTTTCTTCTCTCCTTGAAACATAAGTTGTAGCTACAGTGCAGGGATCCAGGAGGTGGATGAAAAGATGATCATATATGTTGTTATGCGGGAAAAGGAACGTCCAATTGCAGACTTAAGGAGTTCAGTATTATTGAACTATTAGTTTTTTCAAGTATATGGATTTAGCTATTTTAGACATTGTACTTAACTAGTGGGGTTGGATCATGCAGACTTGGACAAATTAGCTGCCATTCCCAGCCTGCCCCCTTGTTCATGAAGTTGTGAAGAAGAAGCCCAATGATGCAGGTCAAGAATTGTCCCTGGCACACCCCAGGTGTTCTGTTAATGGTTATTAACATTTGCATAGAAAATACTTGAAGTAATGTTTGTCCAGCTAGTCACTGGGGGTTATGTGGGTGGAAGTGGGGAGCAGGGCTAGAATTAGGTTTGAATTTGTTCCATCAGTATATTAAACCTAAAATAAAATCAGAAAGATTAAAAAAACCCAAGGGGGAGGGGATGATTCATAAAGTAACCTCTTTGATAGCTTTCCTTGCACTCTTACTAGGTAGGTCATTTTACTAGAGACATTTTAACTTGTATGCCGGCTCTGGTTTTTGAGAGGAGAGTGTATGTTTAATTCCTTACATTCTTTGTCCTCACCTGGGAGAAGGGTGAAATTAGATGCTTTTGCTCTGGTGGCTCGCATGGAATGAAGGAGATAAAGTATTTTAAGCCCTCACCTTTTCTTCTTGCCATCATTCCTTTGTCCCTCACATAGATGGGCAATGGAATGTGTCTGGTCCTTTGAATTCTGGGCCAAATGTGCTTTAGCTGCACCCCTGAAGTTTGAAGGGAAAGGTGGATATGAGTAGTGTTTTGGGTCACTGGAGATCACACCCCTTGTTTGTCTAACCTGTGGCTGGGTTTGAGGGAAGCACAGAATGGTCAGTGCAGGGTATTGATGGCCCTGGGGTCAAGTTAGCAGGGCCTCTTATGGACACGTGACTCAAATTGCTGACCCTGGACTCTGACAAATGGTGGTGAAATTCTCAAGGATTAAGAAAGCAGCCCATCTCAGTGACTTTCCTTTGACCTTAGAGGAAAGTTACCAAGAAATGCAAGAAAGAATCTATGTCAGTAAATCCTGGGGAAAATTCTTTTATTCCTGATTTTGACTATAGTACGCAGTGGGTTGGGTTTTTTGTTTCCTCAAGGAATTGGCTTATGAATGAGGTTTCAGGCTGTGGTGGGCCACTTAGCAAGTTCTTCTGACTGAGGCACGGGTCAGCTCTCCAAGGACAGCTGCCCAGCTGGTGTGTGGGCAGGTGTGTGCCGAGTCCTGGCAGTGCACCCAGCACTCCCCTGTGCACCCCCTGCTTCTAATGAGCTTGCAGCTGAAAAACCTTGTAGGCCTTGCTTTTCAACAGAGGTGTGTATTTTTTTGCTTTTTAAAATTATTGCTATGATTATTATTTTTAATTTTAAAGTAAATCTGACTTGCTAACCACTGAGGCTTTCTAAGAATGTTCTTGTGTTTGGCAAATTTCCTTGCTAGTTTATACTGCCTCTTTTGTTGTATTTTCCTGCAGCTGACATTTTCAGGACAAAATGACTCCCAAGTGTCAATTCCAGAGTTCAAAAGACGGAGAAGAAAATTGCATCTTCTCCCTCTGATGTGCAATTAACTTTGACAAAGCCTCGATCACACCCTGCTGGGATGTGAGAGACTCGTAGAGGAAGCTGCCTAAGCAAACGAATGGTCTGCCTTGAAATTGTTTTCACACACACCTACTCCTCTTACACAGACACACACACCCCCACCTACCCCCTTCATAGATCCCAGGGTCGGGATAAGCTCTCACAAGTTACCTACATTTGAGATAGCAACTCCTGCCTGCTTTAAACATGCCTACCGTTCCAGAGCCAGAATGTTATAAAGTACATCATTGTGCAGCTGTTTCAACAAGCCCTCAAGCCAGCAAGTAGGGAAAATCCATCCCAGAGAGAATAGGCTAAACTGGGCAATTGCAGTTAAGTTGGGGGCACGTCTGGTGTTCACCTGAAGTCGGACTTAACATTCTCAATGCGCCATGGTTGCGTTAGTGTTATTCTGTGCTTCTGCAACTGTGAAGCTCAGGAATAAACAAATTTGATACATCTTCTTCCTCCCAAGCCTTACCCTGCCTCCTGATTGACAAGCGGTTAGAAGGCTCTACTCCCGTACTAGCTGTGTGATTTTAAGCAAGCTGTGGACCATTTCAGTAGCAACTAGCACATTGAGAACTGGGCACTGTGCAAAGTGCCATGAGCTTTCTTATTTAATTGTCTGAAGAATGCTATGAGATTCACTATATATATATATATATTCACTATACATATATATATATTTGATGAGAAAACTGGGGCTTGGAGCAGCGTTTGGAGTTGGGACTCAGACCCAAATTTATACAGACTCTCAAGCTGCTTGTAAACTGTGAAATCTGCAACACAGGAAAATCTGGCATGTATAATAATTCTAAACTTGTTTGCACTTAATACATAGCTTTTCATACATGCAAGCATGTATATATAGAGCAATAATTGGCTGACTCTTAAAGGAAGAAGTTGACTACCCATTGGCATAGTGGGACAATTTAACACACCTGGCCTAGTCGTTGTAGTTGATGTAGCAAATGGACAAACAGTAGAGATACAGAAGCTGAATCTAGTGGACATGGCCTAGAAAACAGCTCTTATATCCTGGAGCATACTTACTCTTAAGTAGACATGGAACATTTATGAAAAATGGCCCTGCTCACCCTTCAATGAACTTTAAAAGGCCAGTATCATATGGCCTACTTTAAAAAATAAAATAAAAACAAACTAGAAGTGAAAGACAGACCGAGAATGAAGTTTCCCAGTGCTCTGCAATGGTGAGATGTTCTTCTGTTCCTTTTGAGCATGTAGATCCCAGGCGGGAAGAGCTCGCCGTCCTGGGGGTCAACCTGGAAGCAGAGTAGTAGAGAAGTGAGTCTGCCGTGGACCACCCTAGGTTTCCTGGGAACTAGATGCTGCTCCTATTTCCTTTTGAGGGGCCTGGGGTGGAGGGCTGTTTGACATGGGAACGACTCTGCTTTTCAGTTAGGTCTTTTGTAAACATAAATCCCCACCTTTCCACTCTCTTTGGAGGGACAGCCCTAAAAACCACCTGGGACTCCTTGTTAATAGGAATTCTGGGCTTTTCTAGCATTCCTGGGCCCTGATAGCATAGCCTTTTCAATGCTGGGAATTAGAATGCCTTATTGCTGCATAAATTCAAATCGCTGGCTTTCAAAAGCTGTGAATAGGAGCTTTGTAAAAGGAGAATGTTCTCGTCCAAATTTGTCTCTCAATGTAGCAGTCCCATCCTCAGAAGAGTTGTGTGTGTGTGTGTAAAGCAGTTTTAGTTTCCTTGTTGGAGCTCAGGGGTGCTGAGACAGTGTAGACAGGGAGAGCTGTGTGTCTCCTGGGATAAATGCCAGTGGCTTCTCCTCTTTGTGCCTCAGGTAGGACCTGAGACACCAGCCTAGAAGTAGACTCATAAAGAGTAGGTGAAATGTATTTTGGGAAGCTCTGTGTATGGCATAAAGTCAGTGTTGGTAAATGATACCTATTCAGACTACAGTCACCTACATCTTCATTCTTCATTAATTCAGATCGGTAGCTTTAGACTTTGCAGTCAGCTGTGTTGCATTCATACAAGCATTATATTTATTTATTCTTAAATATAAGAAACTGTGGTAGGACCTGGAAGTTCAAATTGTTTTCCACTGTTTGTGATGAATCTCCTAAGCAGGTGTATAGAGAGGAGCTTAGTACCAAAGGATTTAAGTTAGAAAGCATCGTCCTTCAATTTGTACTCCAGAGGGAGAAGGTCCATAGAAAGCAAGTCATAAAGTTGGCTAGCTAGGACAAAAATAATGTTGTAGTTATTGCCATAGTCATCATCATATCTGTGTGCATTAATTCATGCCATACATCTTTATAAGAATACTGTTGCTCTCCCAATTTTACATACATGTAAGAAGTGTGAGGCTTCAGGAATCTACAGCACTTGCTCAAGGTCATGTGGCTCCTGCCCTGTTCTGCCTGGTCGCCGCAGCTCTTGTCCTCCTACCCAGAGCCCTACACTGCCTCTTTGGTGTGTTTAATCTACTTATTAAAATTAAGTTGCTAAATGTAGCTATGTGTCCTAGGGTGAGGGATGTTCTTGCACAAAACAAAGATCATGTGTAAAATGCTCTTGGAACTCACTGGAATGTCTCTTAGAGATGATTTAAAATCAGCATGGGATTAACTTGTGCATACAAATTTATGTGATTTGGTTTTACTGGAATTTATTGACTATATCCCATGTTTACTTCTGAAAAGGCGTTTTACACTAGTCCCCCGGGTTCCCATTCACTAGGTCTCTCCCCCCTCATATTCTCTCAGGCCATTGGCAGAACCATACTTAAGGTTGGTGCTGTCCTATGGGGAACTCAGAGACATGGGCACCCTTGGAATCACCTGCAGGGCTTTTAAACATTTGATGCTCAGGTCCCTGGAGACTCTGATATAATTGATCTGGGGTGAAACTTGCACAACAGGATTTTTAAAAGCTCCCTGGGTGATTCTAGTGTTTACCTAAGATTGAAAATTACTGAATTAAATAAATAGATCACTTGATTTTTTCCCTCTGTATGTTTTAAATTTATTTTTAATTTCCACTTAATAACTCTTTTGTGTGTGCATATATGGGTTTTGGCAAATGCATAAAGTTAGGAAATCCCCAGCAACTGCTAGCAATTCCCAGCAGTTGGTTTACATAAATGCTCTTTCAGAATTTGCCTCCTTAAAATGTAAAACTGAAATGCATGGCCTTCATTTGATAAATATTTTAACTATTGTTATTGTTGTTATAATTGCTGCCATTATCTGAAATCCCGTATCTTAAAATGTGTAAATTTTGAAACCGTTTCCTAGCACTTATTTGCTATGCAATGGCTTACAGTTTTGGACGAACATTTATAACTATAAATGCCAAGGCCACATCCCAGACCAGTTAAACCAGAATCTCTAGGGTGGGACCCAGGCGTTGGCCTTTTTTTCTTTCTTTCTTTTTTTTTTTAAGTGCATTTTATTGATTATACTATTATAGTTTTCCAAATTTTTTTTCCCTGTGACTCCCTCTCTGCCCAGTACCTCCCTTCCCTCCAGCAATCCCTCCTCCTCCTTAGTTCATGACTATGGGTCGTGCATGTAAATTCTTTGACTTCTTCATTTTCTTTACTATTGTTAGCATCCTCTTGCCTATTTTGTACCTACCAATTACACTTCTCAATCCCTGTACTTTCTTCCCATTCTCCCCCTTCCCAGCTGCTAATCCTCCATAAGATCTCCGTACCTAAGATTCTGTTTCTATTCTAGTTTGCTTAGTTTGTTTTGTTTTTTAGAGTCAATTATTGATAGTTGTGAGTTTGTTGTCATTTTACTGTTCATAATTTTGATCATATTCTTTATGTTAAGTCCTTTTAACATATTATATAATAATGCCTTAGTGTGATGAACTTCTGTAGCTTTACCTTGTCTGGGAAGCACTTTATCTGCCCTTCCATTCTAAATGATAGCTTTGCTGGATAGAGTAATCTTGGTTGTAGGTCTTTGCTTTTCATCACTTTGAGTATTTCTTGCCAGTCTCTTCTTGCCTACAAAATTTGTTTTGAGAAATCAGCTGATAGTCTCATGGGTACTTCTTTGTAGGCAACTCTCTTTTCTTTTGCTGTTTTTAAGATTTTTTTTTTTCACCAATATATATTCATTTAATATATGTATTCATCACAGGGGTTCAACCAGAGACTTAATTTAAAAGAACAGATATAAAACAAATATACCACAACTGGAGACACAGTCACATACAGAATTGAGGCAAGGACAGACCATCTAAGGGAAAAAAACCGGCAGCACAAGGAGAGAGGCTGGACAGCCCGGGTCAGGGATCTTGGCTGGAGACTTGCTTTGCATAGGTTTCTTGCACATACTTCTTAAAGGCGGTGGGGTTTTTCCAGAGCTCGGCAGCATGCGTGTTCAAGGGGCTATCGATGTTGGGTTCTCCTAGCAGGCTCTGGATGGAGAGCAGGATGGTCCTGACGTCGTACAGCGCAGACCACTTGTCCTTCAGGATGTCCAGGCAGATGTTACCCTGGGTGTCCACGTTGGGATGGTAGCAGGGCGTGAGGGATTTCACTGTTGGCGCACTGTACGGGTAGCCGCTGGGGAACTCCAGGGAGAGCTTATACCTCAGGTCTTCGTATACTGTGCCAGCTGCCCCATGGATGGTCCCTATCCACTTGAAAAGGTTGTCTGATTCAGGGAAGGCAGAAATTCCTTTGTCGCCAGACATCATGAGTGTCATCAGCTCCTGCTGTAACCTCTTGCCCACGGGGCCCCGGGCTGCGCCCCCGCTGGGCTCGGCCCCTTTACGAGCAGTGGTGAAGCTGGTGGCGGCTGGGTCGCGGTTCTGGGAGGCCATTCGGGCAGCGCTGGCAGGGACACGAAAACTTGAACTCTACTGCAACTGCACCTGTTTTTAAGATTTTATCTTTATCTTTAACCTTGAGCATTTTAGTTATGATATGTTTTGGTGTGTTCCTTTTGGGGTCCAACTTGTTTGGGACTCTCTTTGCATCCTGGACTAGGTGTCTATTCCCTTCTCCAGATTAGGGAAGTTTTCTTTCATTAGTTTTTCAAATAAGTTTTCAATTTCTTGCTGTTCCTTTTATCCTTCTAGTATCCTTATGATTCGAACATTGGCACTTTTGGGGATGTCCCAGAGTCTTTCTTATTTCCCCCACCCTTTGTTTTTGAATTCTTGTTTCTTCATCCTGTACTGGTTGATTCTTTCTTTCTTGCTTATGTTCCAATTCATTGATTTGAACCCTGGCTTCTTCCCTTCACCATTGATTCCCTGTAGATTTTTCTTTATTTCACAGTATAGCCTTCATTTCTTCTCTTACGTGTTTGCTATACTCAGTGAGTTCTCTGAGCATCCTGATCACCATTGTTTTGAACTCTATATCTGATAGGTTGGCTGACTCTGTTTTGCATAGTTCTTTTCCTGGAATTTTGATCTGTCCTTTCATTTGGGCCATATTTCTTTGCTTCCTCAATTTGACAGCTTCCCTGTGTATTAGATAGAGCTGCTTTGACTCCCTTTCTTGGTACACCTATGGTAAGGGGTGGAGCCTTAGGTATTCATCAATATCGGGAGACCCTTATCACCACTTTGTGGTGCTGAATGTGGGGAAGGAGTCGGAGAGGGAACAATGATGTTTACTTCGCACTGTCCCCTTTTCCAGTCACTTCACCCACTTCCTGCATGTAACTGGCACCTCTCTGTTGCTCTGGTGATGGTTCTCAGAGTGGGTGGGTTTGGGTTAAGTTCCAGGACTGTGCAGGCCCTCTAAACAGACTCTGAGAAACAGGCAGTTTCTTCTACTACCCCAACCCCCACTGCTTTTCATAGGCAGAAGCTACAAGGCTTTATTTTCCTAGCGGTGGACCTGCGAGCTGCATGGTTATCCTGAGGCTGGCTCCCCAGGTGTCTCTTCCAGCTTTTATCCACCACACGTGAATGTGGGGCCACCCCTTCCACGGGCCACTGCTTTGCCACCGCCACACTGCACCTTCTCAGCCCCTCTGTCTGTCTCAATGAGTATTTTTTCTTGAAATCCTTGGTTGTTGTACTTACATACTATTCAACTTTCCGGCAGTTCTTATTTTTTGTTTTGAGGTTAGTTGTAATCCTTCTTATGGTTGTGTGAGGTGAAGCATCTACCTACACCTCCGTCTTGGCTGGAATATGGTATTGGCCTTTTCAAAGCTGTTCAGATGTTACTACTGGGCAGCCATGCTCAAGAAACATTCGTTTGGTTCTTTCATCAAGTATCTCTGGGTCAAAGTTCATAGTTCATATCAAGGACCATATCCCTTCTCTCAGCTGTAGGCACTTCTGATGTTTCACTTTTTGATTCTGTGGCACCAGAAAAATCAAGAAAAATGACATCAGTTATCAAGGATGGTTAAATATTGTTCATACCTTTTGTATTTTTGCCTGCTTGCAGTGAAATACCAGTGATCTCTGCAGCACATTTGTTGTCTTTCCTCTGTGGGCCATCCAAGCAGTGTTGTAATCATGCGGATAGTGCAGCCTATGCAGCTGTGGCGGGGAGGCAGTCTTGGCGATAATCCAGGTTTCTTTGTGCATTTATTGTGGGAGCGAAGGATGCAATGGATGGATGCTGTCTGTGGGGGCTTTGCAAAGTCAATGGGATACTTTCCTGACTAATCTGTTTCTAAGAATAGATGGTATAATTGTGTTTTCTAAATTAGTGGTATTTAAGATACACCTTCACCTCTGGGAAGAACACCTCCTTGATATTCAGGGGTTAGGGCCTGATTTTCCTGCAGCGCTTATTTAATCCAGAAGCTGACCCAGCTTACGTGGAGTTGCCCAGGACCTGGAAGTGCCATGCTTTATAAAAGCTTGTAAAAATGCTTCATAGAGGTCATTTCACTGGGTGCTTAGAACATACTCATTTTATGGATGAAGAAACTGAGCCTCAAGGGAAGAAATGATTACTTGCTCAACTTCTCAGCTGGTTCTTACCCTTAGCCCATAGCCTTAGATGGTTTACCCAGTGATTAGGTCCAGCTGAGAAGCTGGATGATGACATGTTTACCAAGGAAAGTTTGATAGGGATGGTTATATCAAACTCAAGCCCGACCGATGCCCTGGTTCCTCTACTCAAGGGCATGTTCAGTCTTAAGAGTCCAGATTAGACATTGCATCAGGTCACCTGTTTATCTTTATGGGATTGTGGAGGTTCCTACATGTGTTGACCACTTGATCCTGCAACAGCAACATTTTTCCCCTATGCCTTGAAGAACACCAGCCTTTTCTTTGGTTTGATCATTCTAATATGATCTCGATTTACCAAGAGTTTAAGGGTAACATAGTCATTCATGGCCGTTTTGTACTGAGCACTTCTGCCCCATTAGCCTTTATTCTTACAGGACTGCTGCAAAATATTGTCATCAATGTTCTGTATTAGATGTAACGTATTTGTCCAAGTCCAATGAATAAATGATTTCCAAGTTTTGGAATGAAAAGGCCTTTTCAGGGACATGTACTTACAGAAGCAAATGCTGTCCCCAGACTGTGGCCTATAGGGGTCCTTAGAAAATTCTTCCTCTTTTTGGGATCTTAGTTTGACTTTTACATCCATTGGGTTCCCTGTGCGTTTACTACAAGGCAAAAAGAGGTTAGATCTATCAGTAAATTAAAAGGTTAAATTAACCTCCTCTCTAACCTCTTTTTTTTTTTTTTTTTTAAGATTTTATTTATTATTTTTAGAGAGAGGGAGAGGGAGAGACAACAAGGTATGGTTGCGTTTCATCTGCCTCCAGCTACGGACCTGGCTGGGGACCTGACTTGTAACCTGGTTATGTGCCCTGGCTGGGAATTGAACCAGCGACCTTTGGGTTCACAGGCCGGCACCTTATCCACTATGCCACCAGCCAGGGTGCCTAACTTCTTTCTATGTGAAGAAAATCATCCCTACTTGACAGACTTAGACCATTTGTGAATCAATAAACGTAGGACTGTCACTCTGAAAATTGTTACAAGTTCTAAGAATAAATGGAATGCTTAAAAAAATATCTGGGGGAAGATATATCTGATTTGATTTACTCTGGAGAGAAGGTGAGTGCTTTATAACCTGCTGATAACCATTATAAAATATCTGTATTCTTCAGGGGAACATAAAGTGACAGTAGACCTTAAAGTACAGCTTACTTTTTCTGGTGAAGGATTTAGGTTGATTCAGTTGTGATTTGCAAAGAAAGAATACCCGTGGAATCTAAATTTTAAGGTAAACGTAAAAGCAGAAACCATACCTTAAATTCAGATAGAGATTTGATGACTTCTTCTCCCTGATGCATTCCCCCTTCACCTCTGCTACCCCCCGCCCACACACCTTAATCAAATTACAAGCAAATTCCAAGGCAGTGTTAATGGGGAGATGCACTTTCTCAGAAACATTTTTGTTTTTATTTACTTTTTTTAAAGATTTTGTTTTTCTAGAAGGTGGAAAGGAGAGAGAATGAGGGAGGGATATTATTAATATGTGGTTGCCTCTTGTGCACCCCCAACTGGGGACCTGGCCAGCAATCCAGGCATGTTCCCTGACTGGGAATCCAACTGGTGATACTTTGGTTCTGCAGGCTGGTGCTCATTCCACTGACCCCAACCAGCCAGGGCACATTTTTGTTTTTCTATGTATGTGTAGGATGTTTGGCATGAAAACAGTTGTTCTGACCTGTTTACCAAGATGCATGGTGGGTAGGTATTTTGACTCCCTCTGTTTCCATTAGCTATCTTGATGGTGAATTGTGGCATTTCTAAAACATCCATCATTAAGCGAGCCCAGAGGTCCAAAGAAGGGCATCTCATGTGATAGTGCATTATCAGTGGGAAGAGAATGTTTGAGAGCTGAGCAGTCTGCACTGAGTTTCAGGCAGGGGCCCGACAGAGGATGTGGTTAGACAGTGACTCCATGAAGGGCATGAGCAGGGTGAACACAATCATGTGGATCAAATACCTGAGCGTTAGGGTGAGTGGGCACCTGTGGAGCTGGAGGGAGGGAGTTACAATGTCTAGTGGATGTTAACCTGACAGGTTTATTACCTCAGTGGGTCGGCAGACATCCAAGCATCTACTGGCCATGAAGCATTCCAGAAAGATTTCAATTGAAGGTGTGTTCCCTGCTACCCATCTGACCATTGTCTTACCCTTTCATTGGCTTATTCTGTTCATTGTGTCGAAGTGTATAAATATTATTCGTCAAACCCAGTTCAAATAAGTTCATCATTGGCTCCATTACATATTAAAAAGTAAAGCTAAGCTAGAAAATGAGTAAACATCCTAGCCCTCAAGGAGCACTCAATAAAATTGGGAGTGGGGAGACCTAAGAGCCAATCATTGTACAATGATACGGTGGATATGCAGAGAGAAATGTGCAAGGCATTATGTGAATCCAGAGGTGTGGTACCCAGCACAGTTTGGGGTTGTATATGGAATTACAAAAGGCATTCTGAAGGAGGTGAGGAGAGGAATATCAGCCATAACCAGGCTGCTCACAGACCCTGGCCAGGAGTTTTAAGGGGGAAAGATTTCAGACAAGGGATAGGAGGTGAAAAAATCCTTGCAGAAGAGAGAGAGCTGTGCTTTCGGAACTCCAAGAAGTTCAGTACTGTTAGGATGCTAGTCATAGTGACAGACTTGACAGATAAGAACGTTCCAGAATATGGCAGGCCTTTCCTCTTGAGGGCAGCAGTTCGGATGTGCTTCTGAAGGGGTTTAGGCAGTGGACTTCAGGGGTCACAATGCATGATCTAGTTGGAAAAACAAAATTAATATACTCATGGGAAAAATCAAGGCGTTCAGACAGTAACAGTGCCAAGGTACATTTGCGGTTCCTAATAACATTTGTGGGGGAGAATTGGGCTTTGGAGATCTTTGCCTAATTTTTTAATGTGGCAGCTGAACTCTGCTGTCCCATCCATGCTTGCTGTCGTGACTTGATGACAGAACACAGATGGATACTGTTCCTACCCAGTCGAAGGGAGATGAATAGGCTTTAGGAACCAGGTTGTAAGCTTGTTAAGTCAAAGTATAAGAGGTTGACAAGAGTTTGCCGGGGCTTGCTCACTTGCTGGTCCTTTCCTAGCACTGCTGGTGAAGGACAGTGATGAACAGTGGGGAGCAGGAGGAGAGAAAAATCAAGTCTCCCTGAGTAGATTTTTGTAGTTATGTTATAGGTAATTAGGTTTCTTTGTACTGTTCCTTTTACTTTTGAGTATGCTTAAAATTTCTTACAATAACTGTAAAAATGGCAAGAATAATAGCTTCCCAGGCATCCATGAGAATTAAATGAGATTGGCCATAAGTGAAAATCTGTGCTCAGACAGTATCGACTATTGCTATTACTGGCTACTGTCCTGACCAAACATCACTTTTTCTTTCCCAACCTGTTATTTATTGCGTTTGATGTCCTTAGATCTTTCTGTTTACAGCCTGAAATTGGCCCTGGTGATTTTGGACAATCTGATTTTTCTGGCTTTGGCCCTGGATAGTACTTGCAAGGACATGACTAAAGCTCTTGCTTTCTCTGGCTCATCTTGCTCAGGGAACCACCTTTACCGAACACCCCAGTCCTAGGGCCTACCCTCAGGTCAGTGCTCTTGATTGCAAACTTATTTGTCCAGGTACCTTGTTGTGCGGTGGGGATGGGGAAAGGGTTGAGATGGGAAGAGAATTGATAGGAAAATGCAAGAGTTAAAGATTTTAACTTCAGGCTTAGTTGATAGACTTAAGCTGTTAATGCCCATAGAAAGCTGGAGGACTGGAATGCAGGACCCACCTGACTCCAGGAGCAATGCAGCCTTTGTGCCTCAGGGGTTTGCAAGCATTGCAATGGTTTGTGAGCTAGGGAGGATGCAGATAAAGAATTGTTCAGCCCTGCTTGGCTGGTGGCTCAGTGGATAGGCCCTGCCCGGCCTGTGAACCCAAAGATCACTGGTTCCAGTCCCAGTCAGGGCGCATTACCAGGTTGCAAGCCAGCTCTCCAGCCAGGTCCCCAGCTGGAGGCAGGTGAAAGGCAACCATACATTGATGATTCTCTCCCTTTCTTCCACCCTCCCTGCCCTTCTCTCTAAAAACAATGAAATAATTATATATATATACACACATATATAGTTAGGAAAAAAGATAACTTAAAAAAATAAAAAGTATTGTTCTAGGGAAGCTGCAGATAGAGAATTGTTGATTAACAGCTCAAGATGCACTAGGAAAATTGCAGCCAGGCTACAGCTCTTATCTGGTCAACCTTTCCCAAACCCCTTACCTGCTCTTCCTTCTCTTTCTAAAATGGTTGGCTTGAGATGAAATGTTAGGATGGTACATGACCCACCATCTACTCAGATTGCCTGAATAAAGTGCCCATAAATATTTAATCCTTGACTCTGCTTATTAGTTCTGGTAGTGACAGGTAGCACAAATGCTGACTTTTTGTTTCAGAATGAGCCAAAGTCAACACAGTTGATAATATTCCCCCTTATAGAGGAGATGGCTTCTTGAAATATTTATGAAGACTTAGATTTTCATTGCATCATACTTTTATTTGTTTATATATATGTGTATGTACAATTGTAAAGTCTGTGACTTTGTGTGCCTGTTGACATATATTTATTATAATTTCAAGGATGTTTACTTTCATTTTGTATTGAGCCTAAATTAATAATGACTCAACCTTTTTATGCCTTTACTTCTGGGTGCTTCACATACTTTCCTAAATTGTGGATTATTTGTAAACAATTTATTTACTAGGGTGCAAAGACTATTTCAAGAAGAATATTTAATACTTGTTAAGTTCTAGATAATGTACTAGGGTGTTTCCTGTCCCTATTGATCTGTAAAATAGCTTTTTGAAGTAAATGTCTCCATTTTCAGTTTTCTAATGTCACACACCTAGTATATACTAGGATTGTTTTGGCTGTAAGCTAAAGTAAACCTGCCCCAGACTGCTTTAAATAATAAAGGGAACTGATTTGTTCTTGTAACTAAGAAATCCAGCCATGGGATGTGTTTCAGGTAAAGCTTAATCCAGATTTGTGTTAGTATCAGGGGTGTAGTTCAATGTCTCTGGTGTTCTTCCACGCTAATATTCTCAGAGATAATAAGCGGTCATGTAAAGTTTCTTTATACTCCTGTCCCAGCTATTAAAGAAGTTACGTATAGGAGGCACAGCAGATAGGGTACTGGCCTGGCAACCCAAAGGTCGCTGGTTCAGTTCCCAGGCAGGACACATAACCAGGTTGCAAGCCAGATCCATAGCAGGAGGCAGGTGAAGGGCAACCACACATTGATGTCTCTCTCCCTCTCTGCCTCTCTCCTTTTCCCTCTCTCTAAAAATAAGTAAATAAATGAAATCTTTTTTAAAAAAGTTACATATAGTCCTTTATTAGTAATTACGTGTATTCTTAGAGTTGGTTAATCTCCACTTGAACCTGCTCTTCTGTTTGCCAAATAATCCAGATTTCAAGTCTTTAAAAAATGTTCATTGATGACTGGATAAAGGAGAGGTGGTGTATATATACAGAAAAAGGAATGTTATTCTGCCATGAGAAGGGAAATTCTGCCCTTTGCAGCAACATGGATGGATAGATGGATGGATGGACCTTGAAGGCATAATGCTAAGTGAAATAATCAAAGAATGACAAATACTGTATGATCCTACATGTGGAATTTAAGAAAACCTAAGTCATAGAAAGAGTAGAATATTAGTTGCTTGGTCTGGGAGGTGGGGGAAATGGGAAGATTTTGGTCAAAGGGTACAAGTTTTCAGTTTTAAGATGTTAGTTTGGGGGATCTAATGTACACTACAGCGACTAGAGTATAATACTGGATCATGTTTGAAAGTTGGGAAAAACAATCTGTGTTTCTCCAGACCTTTTATTTACGGTGGAACTTTCTTCCCTGTAAAGATGTTGACCGGGTGGTCCAAGCCCAGCTTGGTGCCTCTTCCCTAGTAGCCTAGTAGCTTCTTCTTTAAGCTCCCTTCACCCCTTCCGCCGGCGGCCTCCACCACCATGGGGCAACTGTCTATGCAGCCATCTTTTCATGGGTCTTTCCAAAAGATTATGAGTACTGATAACCAGAAAGGGCCTGGGGTTTGTTATGTATTCCCAGAACAGCTTGTCACCACAGATACCTGGGAGGAAAACCTGCACAGTGTGGACAGGAAGGGTCATGTTTTCCTGAAAATGACAGACATGAATTCCATAGCCTTGCAAAGATTCTGGGCCCTGATCTGCTTTGGAACACACTTTTCATTCCCTGGAGCAGCCATTCCTAACTTATCTACCATCAAGCCATCTTATACTTTATCTTCTCTCTTTCCACCCTCTGTTTTCGGGAGAGAAAAACCTTTTAAAAGCAAATTTGAGTAGTTACCAAAAATAACCAGTCTCATGTTTCCAGAGCAAGGCATAATGGAAGTAAAGAAATGGCATCATGATACGTTACCTTTATTCTGCTTTTTCTCTTTGCTTGTCAAGTGACCACATAGCCCTGAATGGTGTGGCTCAGTAGGTTGAGCATCATCCTGCCAAGTAAAGAAGGGTTGATGGTTCAATTTTTGGTCGGGGCACATGCTCAGTTGCCAGCCAGGTCCCTGGTTGGGGGTATGGAAGAGGCAAGCAGTTGATGTTTCTCTCACACATTGATGTTTCTTTTTCTCTTTCTGTGGCTCTCTCTCTTTCCCCCTCCCCCTTTTCCTCCCTCTTCCCCTCTCCCCCGTCCCGTACCCGTTCTCTAAAAGCCAATAAAATCTTTACTAAAAAAAAGAGTGGCTACATAGTCATTGATTGCACTGATAGCCCTGGACCAGTGCTATGTCAGTGGAGATTTGGGAAGTAGTTCTTTATGTATTTATTATTTTTTATTTGCTGTGTATAGGAAAGTTTGGGGGGTGAACAACGATACATTGCTCTTCTATAAATTGCTTGTTGCAACAATACTAGGGCAGTCCACATTCTTCTGTGGATGATGACGGAAGGAAAGAGTGAAAGAGGGGAAAGTGGAGGTTAACAGGGTAGGAAACATTTCTAGTGAGGCAACCTCTTTTTAACCCTACATCTGTATTGTGTGTTGCGTGTGCACATGTGTTCTTTCCTGAGTGTTTTGGCGGAGTTCCAGATGTAGCAGAGTTGCACATCTTTGGGAATTTGCATATCCCTTTTATGTTCAAGTAACTCAACAAGGAACAGTTTTCCCTGTTCCTGTGTGGAGACCTGAAATCCACATTGCTGTGTGTGCACTGTGAAAGTTAAGCATCCCACACCTGTGGCAAGCCTAACCCAGCTGGTGTGTCTCGATTGGGCATTCAGGAAATATTTTTTGGATTCTCAGAATGTCCATTGGAAGCTGAGAATGTTTGCATCCTAGACTAGTCCTGCAGTTCTTTCAGCATGCTTTGGAAGGAGCATCATGGGCGAGCTTGGCTATCTCTGTGTATCCCATATCTTTGGATTTTTTCCCCTTTCTATATTCTGTGAAGCAGTAGAGACAGATATGCAGAGCATAAGGTGGGGCTGGGACACCTTGAAGACTGGCAAGTTAACGCGAAGGCGAAGTAGCCATTTCTGCTTCTTGGGGGAAGAGCAGGTCGTACTTGAGGCAGCCTGGGGAGGGATTAGGGGAGGTGGGCAGGGACTGCCACTGCTAGAAGGGGCCCCTTTTCTGACTTGTTGGTGACAAACAGGAGTAGCTGCAAACCATGTGGCTTTACTGAAATAGATTCTTGCTAAAGACTTCCTCTTTAAGATGAAGCTAGACAGGTGAGCTGGGGCACTGAGGCAGATGCCTCTGTGTTGTATTTACCTGGAATGGATTTAAAAGGTTGGGCAGATTTTGTTGGGGGAGGTGGCTATGTTTTCCCCTTATAGAACGATGGTTGTTCAGATTTAACCCTCTGCTTTTGCCCTATTAATTTTTGTTATTTTATTCCTTGTCCCACAGTTGTAAACTAGTGAGATGTTTTTGAAAGGAGAAGCAGAAGGGGAGGTAGTGTTTCAGGCTGGCTTCTCAGGAGACGGTCTTCTAGCATCACTTTCCCTATGGTTTGGTCTTTCTGTGTAGTCACAAGGGCAAGGTAGAGGGCTCCTCTTAGCACACAGAGGGTGTGAGTAGATAGTGAGGCAATCTTGGCACCATGGCCAGGTGCATGGGATGGCAAATCAAGTTGGTCACTGGCCACAGGGCCAAGGTAGAGTCCTTTAGAGCAAGGAGTGCTTTGGGAACTATCTCTAGCACCACATGGCTAACAAGGGAGCTGAACTTTGAGAGCATTTACAGACTAGAGCAGGGAAAGGAATGAAATTCCTCATGGTAATGTGATATGCAGAGTCCATGAGGAGACTGTAGCAGTTTAGCTCATAAGCCCTTGCTGTAATGTTGCAATTTGTTTACCAGCCCCTGCAGACAATCTGAACCTCTTCAGAACCTATTTAGGGCCCAGGAAGAGAACAGTGTTCTCCAGAGAAGAAAGAGGATAGAGAAACAGTATTCAAAGGATGAATCTGGTCATTTGTCAAAGAAATGACGAATTCCTAAGAGGGGAAGATGAACTGTTGATAAGCTTTCAATCATTTATAGATAGAAACATAAAGCAATAAAGGTATTGCTTTATATGTCATTTATAATAGTGCTACAGAGTTTGTCAGGTAGCCTTTTAATTTCTATAACATCTTGAAAAACCTGTCAAGTGCAACGAATACAGATCCCTCCTAGGACATCAAAATCCTTGTGCAGGTAGCAGACCTGTCATGCCACAGACACAAGGCTTGGGCCTTTAATGGCCAGGATAAATCTATTCTGGCTATATTGACATTTTCCTGCTTGCATTGAGGACACACACAGACATTTTCCCCTTTCCTGTGTTCTTGTCGTCTTCAGGGGAAACAGCACTGGCTGTTGACGTCATTCCTTAACTTACTATCTTCTGACCATCTCCGTGATGGAAATAAATCGAACCTGTTTAGTTCATGTTCCTCATTTAAATTTTAGAGCTTTTCCCCCAGAATGCTCTAATGGGACCTGGGGCTACAAGCATGAAAAGGGATATAAAAGGCTCGGAGGTGATCAGAGCCTGGTGTTCTGGCTGTGCTTTCATTTTTTTCTATTCTGCTGTTAGACCAGGATGATTTTATACAGATGTTTGAAAGGTGTGGGACTTTACTTTTTTAGAACTCATGGAGTTAGTCTGCATCCTGGTTGGAAGGACTTCAGTGATCTGCAGACGGGAAGGCAGCCTAATAAATTTCTGATCTTCATCCAGCTGTTACTGCCAGTCGGGTTGTGAAATGTGACAGGACCATGGCCAAGGGTGTAATGTTGAAATATGTTGTATCTGAAATTCCTTTCTATTCTCTACATTGCTATGTGAATTAAGAGGGTATATGATCAGGAGGTTTAAATCACTATTTGAATTTGCCTGTAGAGGATTTATTGGATTTCTGCTCATCACAAAGACATTGTACAAGGGGTTATTTCAAGGGGTTGCAAAAGGAGAGAGCTTGTGTTCCGTTTGAGAGTATGTTTGTGAGAGGATAAGTAATGGTATAAACTGGGATATAGATGGCAACTAGCATCAGTGGTCAGAGCTCAGAGGAGACAAGAAAAGTAGGGTTTTGAATGTCTGCCCTTAGAGGGATTAAGGACTCCAGTCTGAGTCCAGAAGATGAGACAGGATATGAGTAACAGAACAAGGGGAGGGTGTTTTAGGCGGAGAAATGACACGTAGATGTGGAGGTAGGAACGGGTAAGGTACGTTTGGGGACAGTTTAGGATATTCTTTGAACAATGGATTTATGTACTAAGAGAAAAAGGAAAGATATACTTGAAAGGAAGGAGTGGGCATTTATCATGGTCCTTTGGACAATTGAAAACCCAAATTATCTTAAACAGTAAGGATAACTAATGCATTGGCTCAGTAAGGGAAAAAATGGCCCACTTTTCAAGATGCAGACATGGTTCTCCAGAACCTGTTTTCCTCTCTCTAGATTTGCTGACATTTATAAGGTAGCTACCAGCAGCAACGAAGGCTACGTGCATCTTGGTTCACATTTATAACCATCATGCAAAAGACCTGAGCTGACCCAGTCTTAACCATCATGGCAGCCAGGGGAGGTCACGTGTTTAGGCCCCGGTCCCTGCTCATCCCACAATTAGTCAGAATGAGGATGAGATCGTGCCGCCTGGCTTATGCCAGTAAAGGTCAACCTCTGGAGCTTAAGTTTGGGGCCAGCACCTCCTGAATTCTGTGTCTGCTATGTATTGATTTCCAACGGGAAACCTAGAAAGATGGAAAGGAATAACAGAAGGTCAGAGGATGGGCTAATAAGGAAAAAAAATGTCCACTCTAGCTTTGAATTAGGTGCAACTTTGAATCCACTTGGGAGTGGTCACAGTATTTCTCTTGGTCTTTGATGTTAAGAATATTTAGTCATGGCACAAAACATAATGTGCTTGTGCCCAGAAATTTGTTTACCAGTTTTCCTTTGCATCTTCATTCTGTTTTTGCTCCTTCCTAGAGCTGCACTTGCTCAGTCAATTGGCTGACCTTTTTTTGAGACCCTGCAGTATGCCAAACTTGAATAGCTCTGGAGGAGTACCTCTCCTCTTTCCTGTGCGGCTCCTTGAGAGCCGTACTCCACTCACTAAAGATTCCTTTGTTGGAGGTTATTCAACTGAGTGTTCTATTTGTTCACGTTAACATGAATCAAAAATAAGGTAGAATTGCTGAAATTCAATAGTGCCATTCAGAGGCAGGCCATCCATTTGTCCATCCATCTGTCCATACATCCATCCATCCATCCATCCATCCATCTAACAGATTAGTACCTACTATGTGCCAGGAACTATGCTGCCCTCTAAAAGGGAACCTTAGTATGGTACATGGTCCGTGCCCTTGATCTGCCAGTTTATTGGGAAGCCAATAAATCTGCAATTCTGATTTTATATGATGGATATCATACGTAGCATACTATGAAAGTTTAGAGAAAAGGCATTTCTCTCAACTGGATGTGCTAGCAGATTACATTTCCTGTTACATATAAGCAGAATACAGGTGTTATTCTGTAACTGGGGCTTCAGTTCTTAAGTGGAAGGTGGAATGGAAATGCAGATTCCCAAGCCTTCTGTCTGACATTCCAATCAGCAAGTCAGGAAATGTGATCTGTGAATCACAGTTTAATCATCAGCTCCTTGGGTGGTTCTGATCATGGTGGTCTAATGAGTGCTGGCCTGGACTAGAGTGCAGCATGTGGGGCAGGGCTGCAAATGAGGTGAGGAGGAGCAGGAGCCTGAGAGGGGCCAGAGAGGTTGCAGAAGGATGGAGAGTTTCTAGGTCTGAATACTCTACAGGGTCTTGTAGAAAGTTGAAGGCAGCCAGAGCAGAGCATATGATCTCCAGCAGAGCATACTTAGAGTAGGAAAGAATATCTTAACCTTATTTTTGCACAATGGATTTAAAATAACCTTTACAGAATACAAGGCTCTTGGACTAATTCCTAGGCTGTAAATTCATGCAGCCAAGAGAATTGAGGTCCCAAACTGAAGTGCAGTTGTCAACTTGTCCGACTTCTAGGGAATTATATACCCTTGTTACAATAACACAATGATTTTGGAATGCTCTTGAATAAGCTTGGAGCTACTGTATAAATTGCTTGATTTGTTATTTAAAAATATGGTTGATTCACCCTGGCTGGTGTGGCTCTGTGAACTGAGTACTGGCCTGTGAACCAAAGGGTCGCTGTTCAATTCCCAGTCTGGGCACATGCCTGGGTTGAGGGCCAGGTCTCCAGCTGAGGCTCTCTAAGAGGCAACCACACCCTGATGTTTCTCTTCATCTCTTTTTTTCCTCTCTTCTCCCTGCTCTAAAAGCAAATAAGCAAATCCTTTAAGAAAAATGGTTGATTCAAGAGTAAATAAATGTGATACTGAATCCACATGGGGAGTAGTGAAGGACGTATGCAGCATTTATTCAGTTAAGGATATTGGGAGGCACTGAAGTTGGACCTCTTTTTATAGAATCATTAAGACTTGGTAATACATTTTAATTTTTATCCTCAGGGTAACTGTAAGAACCTTATCAAAAGTTCTTGACTTACTCTAAAAGCTGCTTTGAGTGAACTGGTTCTCCATCTTATGGACAGTGAACTAGAGACTATACTTCTTACTTTCTGTGCAGTGATGATTTTTATTTACCTGTTGTTAAAATAGAAAATAGATTTCAGACTGGCTGTATGATTCACCTTATTGTTGGAGTTACCCATCACCAACTGAAGCTTAGTGGAGTTGAAAAGTCAGACTTTTCAATATAGCTTATGACTGATTTGTGTCTTCAGTTGTTTGAAAATAAAGGAACATCAAGAAATAAAGTATGAGAGTTGCTTTGTCCTTGTTAGTTCATAATTTATTCTTGTAGACGTTAATATGCATGTTGATAGAAGGTGCAGGAGAAAACACTGAAAAATATTGACGGCACAGAATTTCTCAATCTTGGCACTATTGGCATTTTAGGTCGAATAATTCTTTGTTTTTGGAAGCTTTCTTGTTTATTGTATGTTTTCAGCATCCCTGGCCTCATCAACTAAACCCAATCATGATCATCAACATTTATCTCAAGACACTGCCAATCAATGGTCCCTGGGAGCAAAATCATCCCAGTTTGAGTCAACAAAGCTTTTTATGGTTATTTTTTTACTCTGCTGTTAATCTATCTTTTGAGAATTTTGTTATAACTATTGAAAGGAGAAACAGTTGATTCTCATTACTCAGACTGAAAATTTGCAAATTTGTCTTCTTGCTTAAGTTTATTTATAAGCCCCAAATCAATATTCTTGGCCATTTTGCAGTCATTCCTGGACACACACATGTGCAGAGAGGCCAAAAGTTTGAGTCACCTGATACATCTGTTCCCAGCTGAGGTCGAACAAGGTGATGCTCTGCCTTTTTGTGTCAGCTCTTAGGTTGTAAACAAGCGTCCTTCTGATAGTTTATTTAGTGCCACATTTTCCACATCTTTGGGCTTTTTATTGGTGATTTCACTGTTTAAAATGACCTCAAAGTGTAGTGCTGAAGTGCTGTCTAGTGTTCTAAAAGCAAGAAAGCTATAATGTGCCTTATAGAGAAAATCTGTGTTAAGTAAGCGTCTTTCAAGAATGAGTTCCCTGCCTATCTGTCTATGTGTCTTTAAATAGAAACACAAAATAAAATAAAGTTATGTATAGATTACTTGGTAAAAATATTATGACCGGAGGCTTACAGGGACCTGGCTCTGTATTTCCCCTTGAAGCAATGGTTCATTATTCACTAATTCAATGTCTGTGGTGACTTTAGAGAATATACATTAACTATTGCAAATAGCAAGAATCAGCTCTATTTTTCTAGCCAACATTTCAAAGTCTGCATTTTAAAGATCCAGTGTGAGCCCTGGCTGGTGTGGTACAGGTTCAGTTGATTGGAGCATCATCCAGTGGCCCAGAGGGTTTTGGGTTTGATTCCTGGTCAGGCCACATAACCTACTAAGGTTGTGGGTTTCAAAACTGGTCTGGGTGCATATGGGAATCAACCAACTGATATTTTTCTCTCTCCCTTCCTTTATCTCTAACGGCAATGAAAAATGTCCTCAGGTGAGGATTTAATTAACTAATTAAAATTGAAATCCAACATTATATATGTATTTAGATTGCTTTTTTAAAATGAAGAACAGCTAAAAGAATAGACCTCCACCAAACCAGTATTGAAAGAGGTGCTAAGGGTCTGCTTTAAGAAGATGAAGAAACAGACAGACAGGAACACAGGTAATGGGAAAAATGACAATGAATACATACCTACCAATAATAACCTTAAATGGAAATGGATTAAGTGCACCAGTCAAAAGACATAGGGTAGCTGAATGGGTAAGAACCAATTTTAACTTACGAATACTTCAAAATAATCTTGTTAAAAGTAGATCTTACTAAATAATGTGTAGTTTTGTATTTTTGTTGTATCTGCATTACTGCAGGTGAAGTTTTCTTAGATTGGAATTATTTTCTAAATTGGGAAAAATCAACCTGCAGTAACTTGGAAAAATCAAATGCAGTTAAGGGGAAAAGAAGTAAGAAAATGTAGATGTTTATTACATAGAATACATGATTTCTTTTTTATTCACTGTTACAAAATGTGTGTCTGTTTGTGGGTGTATAATACCTAGATGTTATTAGTAATTTATGTTTTAAATATCTCCCAACTGGTAGTTGGTGTGATGAGAAATTAGTCAATCTTTAGGTTAGAAAAGATGCTGGAGTGAAGACTAATTGGTGATGAAAGTTAACAATTACTGAACTACATGAGTCATGTACATAGGCAAAATATATTCTCATATTAGCATTTACATTAGATAAGAGTCCTTCTAAACAGATAGTGGAAATAGACATTTCAAGTAATGAAGTCCCCCAAGCTGGAGATGCTTGGGAAAACGTATTAATGCTATAGTAAACTTCATTATTCAAATGTGAACATAATGTAATTTCTATCTCAACAGACTCTTAAATAGTTCAGTGGTTAGTTTAGGACCACATAGGAAGTCAACCACAAGTTTAAAAAAGTAGCTAGATTATTCAACAAAATTATTTAAATCCTAGGTTTTTTTAAACCTCAAAATAGTAGATATCATAATTTCTACTCTGTGGGGACCAGCTGAGCACTGTAAGTGCCATTATTTCTGAAGGCTTCAACTGGTGAAACGTATAGAGGAGAAACAGAGGGTATTGAGGAAAATGGGACCTCTGGAAGGGGGGTGGGGGGGATCAATCTACTATCTAAGGTGGAAAACTCCAAAAAGAATAAGTTGTAGTTCCAGTAGCTTAAAATAAAGAAATAAAGTTGAGTTGTATTATTGGAGGGGGTGGGATCTGACTCAAAAACCAAATTCATTTTTTACTGTGGGTTTGGCACTGTCTCTAGGACAACTTTCACAAAAGTGAGTTCTGCACTGTACCGTTTCTATGATGTACCGTTTCTGTGATATATTTCACAAAAATAGCATTCCAGTGTAAAATAAGTTATAGAGAAAAAGAAAAATGCTTAATTTACTACAATATATCTAAAATATTGTTTAACGTGTAATAATTATATAAGCTATTGACATATTTTAAATGTTTTGTATCAACTCTTCAAAATCCATTATGTACTTTAAATAGTTGTAAAAATATGTGTGTAAATGTATTTGTGCATGTGTTTGGTAATATTGCAATTGATATTACTTAAAAATGTAATTCTTAAACAAATGAATTAATAAGCACTTTTCAATAATGAAAACTTTGTATTAATTTGATTGATAGGCTGACAGCAGGCAGTGATTAAATGGGAAATAGCCTGGATATGAAAGAAAAAGAAAAGAAGTACACATTCGTAGTTACAGAATAGACAGGGGGATGTTAAGAAAAATAAAGGAAATGGAGAAGCAAAGAACTTATATGCATGACACCTGGACAGGAACTAAGGGGGGCATTGCCAGAGGGAATGGGGGGTGGGGGCTACAGGGTGAAGGGAGACAAAAAGGGAAAAATTGGCACAACTGTAACAACAGAATCAATAAAATATATTAAAAAAATTTAAAACATACCTACATTATGGAAAACTTTTAAAATAAATAATTGCTGAGTCAATGAATAGAAATATTTTTCAGGCCATTACATAGCTTGTGAAAAAGGTTGCATCATTTTATAGTACCATGAGAAATTTGCAAGAAAGTCATTTTCAATATGCCTTTGCCAACATTATTTTGTATTTTTCATAGCTATAAAATGACAAAATTCATATGCATTAGAGAATTCAAATTATGCAGATGTTTAACATATATAATGTAAAAATCTTTCACTTATCTCACATCTTCCTCAAGAGTGTAAAAATTTGGTATGTAGCCCTGGCTGGGGGCTCAATGGAAAAGTGCCAGCCTACCAACCCAAAGGTTGCTGGTTCAATTCCCAGCCAGGGCACATAACCAGGTTGCAAGCCAGGTCTCCAGACAGGTCCGTAGCTGGAGACAGGTGAAAGGCAACCATACACTGATGTTTCTCTCCCTCTCTGTCTCCCTCCCTTCCCCTCTCTCCAAAAATAATAAATAAAATCTTAAAAACAAAAATTTGGTATGTGTCATTTTAAGCCTTTTGAGAAAATGCACATGAAAATTAATGCATTTTATACCATATTTTAATATGGAAGGGACTGAATTATTTGCCTACTATTTGCCCTTTGCCTTATGCTTGATGTTACTTAATATAGTTCAGGTGGAAAATGCATCAACATTTATAAAACTGTCAGGAAAAAATACATAAGTGATGCTTTTTGATAGCTGTTTTATAATTTTGTGCTAAGTGATTGACTTTTGATAAGTATTTTTAAATCTAATTATTATTATCGTTTTCGCGAGTAGCCTAAGCTGCCCAACATAAATTCAGTCTTCCAATTTTATTCTTTTCTGTCCATAGACTTGACAGGATTTCAAAGAATTGAATTTCCTTATTAAAAAATGGTTAGACATTGGATGCAACCAAGTAAACATTCTCCAGGATCAAAGTGCTTAATTTAAATTAAGCAACAGATGTTTATGGAATGATTACAATGTGAGGAACACTTTCAGGTCAAAGTGACTAACCTCTCACCATAGCTGGAGAAAAGAGAACAGGTGAGGCATGGCTGATGCTCATTGGTGTGTTCTATGCACATGGTGACTGCTTAGAGGAATGAGTAATCCTGTAGATGAAACTCCCCTTCATCTAGCATGAGGAAGTGAAACCTTCTCGTTCCAGCTGTTGATATTAGATATGGAACTTTGATTGCATTTTAAGCCCTATGTATGTGAGATAGCTATAGTTTTCACTTACGTTGATGTAGAGACACAAGAAAACAATGTTCTTGGGAAAGAAAGACTAAAACATTAATAGCTTTGGCTGATCTGAAAGTGTCAGGGTTGCAGATTGTTGAAATAACTGGCAAATGAGATGCTGTTTCTAGGATGGTGGTGTAAGGTCAGCCTTGCTCGGAGAAATCACACCTGGAGACCACTGTGGGATTAAACCATGAGTTTATTGGGGCAAGGGAAAGGGGACCAGGGAGAATTAGGGAGCGGCAGGGGAAGAGGCTTTGGAAGAGCTGTCTTCAACCTGACATCACCAGGTTGTCTTATATACAGACATTCTCAGATACTTGGGTCAAAGGAGAGTTAAATGGCTTTACCCAAATGCTATTAGCGAGGGAGTGTCAAGAGGGTCTATCTGATGGGGCCGATCCTTCATCTACATCTCCCCAGGGATTTCTAGAGAAGCTAACTTCATTTAAGTCATCTCTAATAGTTTCCTGTCTGGTTCCATTATCACATCCCTGCCAGGTTAGATATGTAAACATTGCCTTTTAGGGTTTGAACTAAAGTTCAGGTACAATTAAAATTCATAGGTGTGTACTGTCTCCAGGTTGTCTGCCCAGGCATCCTAACAGGTGGGACAGAGAAATTGTACCAGTTTAGCATTGCCTATTTACTCTTTGGAAAAAGGTAAAGTAAAAAGTATAACTACAAGGTCAGAAAGAGGTCTTTTCTGGAAAGAATGGAAAGACAACAGAGATGCTACTAATTCAAAGTGACTTTCTTCACCTAGTAGTAGAAGCCTAGGAGACTGCAGAGGCTGGGTACTCTCATTTCCCAGTAAGGAATGTCACTTAAGGGGTAACTGTCCACTTCCATCCGGAATTGAGCATTCTAGCAAAGCTCCAAGTAGGCCGCTTTGTTGGAGAAAAGCTAAGGATTTGGCAGAGATGTGGATTTTTAAAAATGCTTACATGGATTTGCTCTGAAAAAAAATCACAATACTTTTTAATTTAAAAATTCCATCCAATTTAAAAAGAAGAAAAGAACATCCTTCCCCTAGGTTAAGAATTATGAGGTTTCTTTCTCTAGATTTTTAGTTTATTACTCTTGGGATTATGTTTGTTTATTAGTATAGGCATTCAGATAATCATCAAAACCCTACAGGCACACCCTTAGAAGTGCATAGTTTCTCTTTCAGAACATCTATGGGAGAGGCGGTAAGGAGAATGTTTAAAGGAAAATATTTTAGATAGTTATTCGCATTCCTCTTATTCTGTGGACAGAAAAGGGGCTACATAGGAAACCTGGCTCAGGGGCGGCCTGCATGTGACCTTACGAAACTCAGAGACCAAAAGTAACCACGTAGGATGGTCTGAAATGAAAACTCCTAACTAAATGCAGGTCATGGCAGGTTGTCCGTTGCCTTTTTTGCATCAAAAATAACATACCTGATAACATACTTTTGGAATATCAAAAGTAATTTCCTGTGTTCTGAACCCCTTATTAGAGCAGAGATCAGAAATCCCTTTGATGTTATTATTGTTAATTGTTGACTTTTAAGTATTTTAGACCCACCTAGGTCAAAGAAGTGCCTGTCTATATTGTTTTACTTCTTACCCAACCCCAAAGACTACAGACCCTCTCCTCCAGCTCTGCTTTCCCCTGCTGTTACAGAGCCCCAGCCTGTGCTGTTCTGGAACAGCTGTGGGGTTCCATTGTCTGCTGCCAAGAAATGTGACCCCAATACATAAGTTTGGTGGAAAAAGGAAAGGCGGCTTATTTAAAAGTTTAACAGATTTAGAATAATGGTGAGTTTCTACTGTTAAGTCCCACTCCCTTTAAAACACCCCAAAATACTTAGTACTGCTGCCCCCTGCCAAACCAGGCAAGTTTCAGAATGTGACAGAGGTGCAGTCTTTTGGAAAAGCACAAGTGCCCGGTTCAGTGTTCCTGGTCACACTTCAGGCATCTCCCACTCATCCATGCTTGGTTAGGCAGGTCCCCGCAATTCCAGCCTCTTTAGCTGTGCTGCCATGTTCTCCAGGCAGGTTTCCAGGTGGGCCTCTTCTTACTCCCGACCTCTTGGCTGACTCTCTCCCAACAACAAGGCTTCCCCCTTACACACCAGAACTCCTAGCCTACTCCCTACTATTCCCTTTCAGGTAGTGAGGCTTCTCGCCCCATTCTCAAGGCTCTCCCTAATTTTAAAAGCTGACTCTGAGCAGCATTTTAAGCCTATCATCCATCCTTTTGCCCTGGGCTGCAGCACAGCGATTATCTAACCATCAGCTTGCCACAAAGTACCTTATAAACTGTATTATCTCCTTTCCCCATCCCTGGAACTAGAGCTGTGGGGACAACTTCTGTGGGGCCTGAGACCTGATCATTCATTCTTCCAGGATGGGCTTCACCAGTCTGAGCCCAGGCTCAAGCCCCAAATACTTATCCCCATCTCCTATGTTCTCTGTTGACAACCCCCCCCCCCCCAGTAAATAACCCTAATTCTCAAATAAATGAAAGTTAAAAATAAAAGTGGGTAAAACTGCCATTTTTTCGGAGCATTTTCTCAATCCATTTAGATTTCGTTTCCTGACGGTTGTCGTCAGTGTGGCTCAAACTGCTATAAAGTTCATTCAGGTTTGAATGTTTTTCTTTCTTTCTTTTTTAAAAATTTTATTGTTGTTGTATTACATCCATCCCCTTTTTTCTCCCCTCTGTCCCCCTCCCCACCCACCCATTCCCCCCAAAGTCAATCCCACCTGTTGTCCATGTCCATGTGAATGTTTCTTACATTGACAATTCCTTAAAAAAATAGCAAGCAAACTTTTTTTTTACTCTACTAATTTTTAATTTGTGAATATTTATGAAACAACTTAGTTGAAATGTTTCTTTATATTAACTTTTTTTTTTTAACTAAAAAGGCTTAATAATGTAAATATGTATCGTTAACAATTTTGCATGCTGGCTTGTTAGGAAAGATTTGAGCATTATAGAAAGCTTTTGAGGTGAAAAGGAGGCCACGTACTACCCCTGACAAGCCCAGGGGACTCCTGCACGGTGGCCTTAGAGACTCAGAGACCTGAAGTAACCACAGAGGATGGTCTGAAATGAAGACTCTCTAACTGAAAGGTGTTCAGGGCAGGTAGTCATGACCTAACAAAAGTCATTCTTCACTTTACCTGAACCTGTCTATTGTCTTTTTGCCTCTATGAGAACATACCTTTGGAATGTCTGAGTGATTCCCTTTTCCATACTCTTTAGGGCACAATTCCTACTGGAACTCAAGCCCTTGGATCCCCTCATTGTTGTTATTATCACCAGGTTAGCTGTTAATTATCCTATACCTGCTTATGTAAAAGAAGTATGGGTTTATTTCTTTTACTTTTAATCCAGTCCCAGAGATTCCCATTTTCCAGTTTTTCTTTCTCCTTCCTCCTTAATCTACCACCAGTGGATTTTTACGTAACCCTCTATGTATTCCACTTTCATTCTGATCTATAAAATAAGTGGTACAACGATCATCATCTGGAGCATTTTCTTAATCCTTTGAAATTTTGTCTCCTGACAATTGCCCTCAGTTTGGCTCAAGTAAACTAAAAATTTCTTACAGGTTTGGACATTTCTCATGTTGACACTTTATAGAGTAAAAAGTAGTAGATCAAGTAAAAGGTGTTTCCCCATCTTCAAAAAATCATTTGTTAATAATGTACCTTTGTTGCATGTCTTTGACTTTGTTTATCAAATATAGAAGGTTAATACATCTGTGAATTTTTCTTTATCTACTGGGCCTTGTAAAATAACTTATTCATATTTCTTTCTGATTTTACATGTGTATCTGTTATTTACCTGGAATTTGTTTTTCATGCTTGATGGTAGTAGAGCTGTAACTTAATTTTTTACAAATGGATATTTATTTTCCCAATATAATGTATCATATAGTTTGCTCTTTCCATACTTATTTTCAATGATGTTTATTATTTCCTTAACATATGTATATTTGTTTTCTGTATTCTCTATCCTGTTTAATGATCTGTTCATCTATTGCTGTGATGATACACACTGTTTTACTTACTGGTGCTTTACAGTATGTTTAGCTTTGTCAGGTTAAGTTTCCTCTCATTATTCTTTTTTCATAAACATTTCTTAATCATCCTGAATCTTCCTGTCTTCTAGGTCAACTTTAGAAATAGCTTTATCAGTTGTACAGAATACCCTATTTGTTAGCATGATTGGTGACTTGGGCTGTGAAAGAAATCACAAAAAGAAGAAAATATAGAGAATAGAGTTTTTATTCACTCTCCAAGAATGGAAAGGGTCATGGTGTGGAATGATATACCCACATTGAGGGGTGGGGACTTTGAGCTTTTATTGAATTATTATTGGATTAAAAGGGTGGAGGTTGCTGTTGTGTGGCCCCTGGGCTATAGGGAGCAGTAAGCCACTTTCTATTCCTGCTTTCCAATGGTTTCCAGTCCTGGGGACAAGTTAAGAAGAGTAAAATGGCAGTCATATTTAACAAGGTCGTAAGCCTGCTCAACAAATAGTGCCAGGATGGCAAATGGCACTGACTTGATCCTTTTGCTGTCGTGATGTGGGTTGGACTATATTGACTTTATAAATTAATTAAGAGAGAATTGCTATTTTACAATATTGAGTCTTTTTATCTGGGAAATGTTAGTTCTCCTTTTATTTGTATCTTCTTTAAAAAAAAAAAATTATTTAATTTGAGAAAGGAGGGAGAAGAAGAGGGAAAAAAAACATCAATGTGAGAGAAAGACATTGTCTTTTGTACACACTCCAACCAGGAAAAGAACCTGCAACCTAGGCATGTCCCCTGACCTGTAATTTAACTGGTAACCTTTAATTTTGTGAGATGACACCCAATTAATTGACAGCCAGGGATATTGGTATCTGTATCTTATGTCCTTCAGTAGAACTTAAAATAATATTGGTTTGGCATATTTATGAGTAATTTATTTTTATGTATTTTTTTTCTCTCCTTTTACTCCCCTCAATAGAAGCCACTACATTCTAGGCAGACAGGTATATCATATGCAAAAAAATGAAGTTTTACTGCCTTCTTACTAAATACTTTAATTTACTGCATTTCTTTGGATTGGTTAGAGGTATTAACCTAAAAAGGCCAAAGTGAGAGGCAACAGGTATTTATCTGAGATAAAAAAAGAATAGCTATTTATTTGGGAAGCACCGATTCAGGCCGAATCCCAAATGCTATCCCAGTTAGGAAAGGAAGACTGGGGTATTTATAAGAAAGGGAAGGGGAACATTTCTGACAATGAAAGAAAATATTTCTATAGGTGCAGATAAGCTAACATGGTGATATTAATTCTGAAGAATGTTTTTAATTTTCAGTTTTTTTCAGTCACAGTATCTGCTTTTTTATCATTGAAAACAGTTCACTGGGGACATACTGTTTTAGGGCTAGCCCTAAGGTTTAATTGCTCTGTTTTAACATTTCAGAGGCTTGGGGCATAAGATGTGCAAGGCGGTTCCTCTGAAATGACAGCTTTTGCTCCATTTTAAAGTGGTTCTATTTATGTATCTGTATGTATATTTTTTCACAGAGGGTGAAGTAAAATGCTAAGTAGTATAGCAGGCATCCATGTCATCTTCCTGGGACATTACTTGTAATTTACCATTTGTTCATTTCTATATATTTCTGATTATTATCCTTTTAAAAAATACTGTATTGATTATGCTATTAGAATTGTTCCAAATTTTCCCCTTTTGCCCCTTTCTTCCCAGTATCCTCATTTCCTTCAGCAGTCCTCCCTCTTAGTTCATGTCCATGAGTCCTACATATAAGTTCTTTGGCTTCTCCATTTCCTTTACTATTCTTTTGTTCCTACAAATTATACTTCTTAATTCCTGCACCTTTCCCCAAATTCTACCTCTTCTCCCTCCCAGTGATAACCCTTCAAATGATTTTTTTTATTTATAATCCTGTTCCTGTTCTGGTTGTTTGCTTAGTTCATTTTTTAGGATTCAGTTGTTGATAGTTGTGAATTTGTTGCCCTTTTAATGTTCATAGTTTTCATCTTTTTCTTAAATAAGTCCCGTTAACATTTCATGTAATAATGGCCTGGTGATGATGAACCCCTTTAGCTTTACCTTTTATAGGAAGCACTTTATCTGCCCTTCCATTCTAAATGATAGCTTTGCTGGATAGAGTATTCTTGACTGTAAGTCCTTGCTTTCCATCACTTTGAATACTTCTTGCCAGTCCCTTCTTGCCTACAAAGTTTCTTTTGAGAAATCAGCTATGGTCTAAAGGGAACTCCATTGAAGGTAACTCTTTGCTTTTCTCTTGCTGCTTTTAAAACATTGTATGCGGGGTGCATAAAATTACATTTTTTGCAAACTGCATAGAGTACAGATCATGTAGGAATATGCTTTTTTATAAACTGGTGGTGGTAGAATGTGGGAATATGGGTTTAGGTATGGGGAGGCAAGATCATAAATAATAAAGGTAAATGGGCTTATAACAAAACGTCCTACCTGCGTATTTCAAAATATCACCATTCTTGCCATAATGTGTCAGTACTAAATGCTCACATACAATGTGTTAAGATTCCCTCTTTATCTTTAACCTTTGGCATTTTAATTGTGATGTGCCTTGGTGTGTTTCTCTTTGGGCCCAACTTGTTTGGGACTCTCTGTGCTTCCTGGACTTGTATGTCTATTTCCTTCACCAAATTAGGGAACTTTTCTTTCATTATGTTTCATGTAAGTTTTCAGTTTCTTGCTTTTCCTCTTCTTCTGGCACCCCTATGATTTGGATTTGGATGTTGGTACCTTTGGAGATGCCCCACAGGTACCTTACATTATTCTCATTTTTTTGTTTTGTTTTGTTTTTTCTTTTTTTAAGGTTTTATTTATCATGTTTAGAGAGAGGGAAAGAGAGAGAGGCAGAGAGACATTAATGTATGGTTGCCTTTCACCTGCCTCCAGCTATGGATCTGGCTGGAGACCTGACTTGCAACCTGGTTATGTGCCCTGGCTGGGAATCAAACCAGCGACCTTTGGGTTCACGGGCTGATGCCTTATCCACTGTGCCACCAGTCAGGGCTATTCTCATTTTTTAAAAGTTCTTATTTCTTCTTGCTATTTTGGTTAAATACTTCTTTCTTCTTTATGTTCCAAATCATTGAATTGGCTTCGTCCCTTCCACTGGTGGTTTGCTGTAGATTTTTCTTTATTTCATCATGTTAGTGTAACCATTAATTCTTCCTTTATGTTGTTGTAATAATGAGTTCTTTGAGCATCCTGAGCACCAGTGTTTTAAACTCTGCATCTGAGAGGTTGGTTATCTCTGTTTTGTTTTGGTCTTTTGCTGGGGTTTCTGGGTTTTTTTTGTTTTTGTTTTTGTTTTTTTTTTTTTTGCATCTGGGCTATATTTCTTTGTCTCATCAATTTGGCAGCCTCCCTGTGCTTGTTTCTGTGTGTTAGGTGGAGCTGTTTTTACTCTCTGTCTTAGTAGTATGGACTATGATAGAAAAGACACCTGTAAACTGTGTGGGGCAGAGCTTTAGGTAATTGCTCCAGTGGGGCAACCCACTTCACTGATTTGTGGCTCTGTGGAGGGAGGGCTCAGAAAGGGGACAATGCCTCTGCCTGGCTTCTGGAGGTTTGCCCTCCACTCACCCTGTGTGACTGGTGCTGTTCCAGCTGTTGCCCTGGTTCTGAATCCTAGAGGGGGGTGGGTTTTAAGTCTGTCTTTAAGAGTAGTCTTCTGAAAATCCAGCAGTTCTTCTGCCACCTCTAGCTGCACTGGTTTTTTTTACAGTCAGAAGTTATGGATATTTATCTTTCTGGTGCTGAAACCCTGGGTTATGTGGTCTGGCCTGTGGCTGAGGTCACTTACTCACCAGGTATCCCTCCTTGTCCACCACATGTGAATGTGGGACTGCCCATTCCTCTGCCCAGATACCCCTCCGTGCCACCCTGCATTTCTGTGCCTCCACCGGTCTCCGTGTCCATGCCCCTCCCACCCGTCTCGATGAATGTGGCTCCTTTAAATCCTTCATTGTTGGACTTCCATACCGCTCAATATTCTGTTGGTTCCGAGTGTTATTTGTTTTGAGGTCTAGTTGTAATTCTTTCTGTGGTTATTTGAGGAGGCAAAGTATGTTTACATCAGCTTCCATCTTGACTGGCAGTTTGTTAATATTTCTTCTAAATAATTCAAAAGCATACCTGTATCTCAAAAAGAAAACTTTGAAGTATCAGAATAAGTTCCTCTTTCAAATCCCAGGAAGACACAACTGCTGGCACCAGAGCACAAAACCACATACCATCACTATTTACTGTAAATGTTAACTGTCCCTTGCCCACCAATGTAAATAAAATGTTGATTATTTTTCTTTATAAGAAAGGATTTGTTACTTATAAGAATCAAATTAACTATAACTAGGGAACACGTTTAAGTCACCAATTATTTCCCAAAGGACTTGGCAATGATGCTAATCATTGACAGAGAACAACGTTCCTGATTCATTAAGGACCTCTTGCGTGGTTCCCTTTTAAAGAATTCACAATGTATAGGAGCATGTTGAAGCATCTGAAGACTTCTAGACCACAGGACCTCTGCACACACTTTGGGCGAGACTGACTTACATGGTCCTAACTGTATGTCCAATTTTTTTGAAGAAGAGTACTAGTGGAATGAGGGGGCTGGCCAGAGGCAGTGACCCAGGTTGAAGTAGTTTTGGGGTCTGGAAGCCCTGTTCTCTGGAGGCAGATAGAACCACATTCTAAGTATTTCCAGAGAATAAGTGGTGGGGTTGAACTTCAGTACTTACCTTGTAAACAATCATCCTTTCTCGTTAGTAGATTCTACCTAAGAATACTTTCATTACGGAAACTTCAAATGACCAAGTGTGCCTGGAAGCCTTAATAAGCCCTCATACCTTTAAAGAAAAGGTTTTCCCATGGTGATTCCTGGATCCTTGTGTGTTTTGTGAAGACCTCTTAGGGGCTTCAGTTCTGTTTTCCCCACTTCAACCAGACCCACTCTGGTTTTAGGGATCTACATTGCTTACTGGGCTTCTGGGTAAAATTACATTTGAGGGCAACAATTTGCTGCTAAAAAGTTTTGAAAGCTTGCCTTGGCCTGGTGGCTTGGTTAATTGGAGTGTTGAGCCATACATCGAAAGGTTGTGGATTTGACCCCTGGTTGTGGTGCATACAGGAGGCAACTATTTGATGTTTCTCACATCAGTGCTTTCTCTCTCTCTCTCTTCTTCTTCTTGTTCTTGTTCTTGTTCTTCTTCTTCTTTCTCTCTCTCTCTTCCTTTAAAATCAATAAACATATCCTTGAGTGAGGATTAAAAAAACAAGTCATTGTAATTCATTTTACTAACTTAAATCAGGTTTGTACAGTAACATTGATCTTGCCTATATAATTATGAACATTTTATATTCTGACAATTGCATTTCTCAAGGAAAATTTCCTCACGTACGGGATTGAGAAATGATTTCTTCATCCATTTTATGTGGACCGGATAGTGGGTTAGGGTGTGTGTGAGTGTGATTGGGTTACTTGTATACATGTCATATTTCCTTTGAAAAATGTAAGCTTCTTAAGGACCTGCTTGTGTCTTCTTTATTTTGTTTTCCATCTCTTCTACTCTCATTCCTGAACACCTGTCACACAAGTTGAGAATGTTCATAGTTCCTAATTCCACCTGGACCTCCGTGAATGGGCATCCCTTGGCCCTCCTGCCAGTGATGTGAACAAGAAGGCAGGCTAAAGATTCAGAGGTGTAAATTCTCCAGCAACCTGACATCCCTCTGGTCTTTGGATGGGCAGACATGTTATTAAGAGAGCTCTAAGTAGCCTTCTCTGAGGCTGCTTCTCTGGGGATTGCTGCATTTTACTAGGTTCACCAAACATTGAGGCAGGAGTGTGTGCCAGCAAACCTCTCCCAGTTTTGTGTGGGCTGCAGTAACTGAGGCCAGCGGATGTGGCCTGAGCCCAGAAGAGTTGCGGTGGTGAAGTCTGGTTTCACAGAGGGATTATCAGTATCATTGTCAATGTTCAACTACACCCTTCCTAGGCTTCATGGGCGAATTGGAGTCCTTTCTCTTCTAAGAAACTCAGTCTGGCAAACCTGGCCTGACATGAGCTGTGTCTCCACTGTTTAATTAGATCATGTGTATTATATTACTAGTACTTTCTTGCAGCCGTGTTCTGCAGTTATCCTGTATCCGGTTTTGTCTGCCTCACCAGCTCAGACATAGCGCTGTTGTCACAGCACTGGAGGTATATTGAATGCTTATTTTAGGCAAGGGTCTTTGATTGTGATAGAAACCCATTCACATTGGTTTGGTAGATGGGGAAGGTTTCTGTGTGTTTTTGGAGATATCACAGGATAGGAAATGAAGGGCCCCAGAGCTCCCAGGAACTGTGCGGTCAAAATTATTTACCAGTTTGCTGTTGCCTTTTGCAGCTGGCCCAGATCTAGTCTTTCTGACTCCCCATTTTCAACCTCCCAGCAAGAGTTTTATCAAATAGAATGGCTCTGAGTTACTGGGGAGAATTCCATTGGCCAAAACTGGCCTGTCTGAGCCAGGCCACATAAGTATGAGCCCTGGCCTGACAGCAGATTGGCAAATGAGCCTCCAGGTACTAGCTTCACTCTTGGTTTGGTGGAGGTGAGAGAGGAGGTGAGGCGGGTCCCATGGTACCTGGGGCAGCGCCTTCATGCTGGACAGACCACGAAACACGTCTGTTCAACTGCTCCACTTTTTGCTACATGATGAAGTGATTCATCCTTTTCCTCAGTTAGGATCTTACCGTTTTGAAATGAAATTCTCCTGCACTCTCTGTCTTTGGTTGTAAGAATTGTCAACCATTCTGGAGCATAAGTCCTCCATCCATCTGGACGGTGGCCTCTGCCCTGTTCCTCAGCAATTCTTTGGGTTTGGACTTGAGCTGCATTGCATTCACGAAAGCAGCCAGATAGCATCTCGGCCCTGCATGGGCTTTCCTGCTGGGAGGCAGAGTGAGGAGCAGCTCCACCAAGAGCAGCGCTAGTGAAGGTTCAATACAAAGATGTGGCTCTGAGGCCTCCCTCACCCCTTCCCACTAGCCAGGTGCCAAGCTGCGGCCAAGCGTCAGGGTCAGACTCAGTGAGGGGCTGTGTGCACAGCCTGGGGAGTGTTCCCCCAGCTTCCATGGCTCTTACCAGAGCGTAAAAACAGTCTGCCTTTCCATTCGTACAAAACGCCCCAGCTTCCCCTTCTTCCTCCACAGAGGAGGAAATGGGGGGTGGGGGGAAGAATCATTCTAAAACGCCAGAGAGGAAAAGAACTACCTAGCTTCATTCTGGGAAGTTGGTACTGACTGGGCTGTGCATTTATTTCATTGCAGCTTCATCAGACCCATGTTATTTTTGAGAGGTGGGAATAATAGGGCTTGCACCTAATCAAGGAAGAGAATTCCAAACAAAAGCTTGGGTGGGGTTTCCTGGGCAGGAGTGTGATATTGTAATAAATGGGAAGCAGAGTTCTGCGGTCCAATCTCCAGGCTGATTACACAAATTATAGCAGGGGCCCTGTTTTCAAAGGAATGTAACACACCCCATGGAGGCCCCTCCTCAGCAGGCGTGTCAGCATTTCCTCAAGCGCTCTCCTTAGCAGTTAATGCTTTCTCCAGAGGAGCTGAGAGCCTTGAATTAGGGTCTCTGCCATGGGACCATTTCACAGGTGAGTTTACCTTATGGTAGAGTTCATTAGGGAGTCCTGTGGCTAAATTCTCCACCCTCTTCTGCATTATTCACTGGAAAGTGCATGCAGGGTTCTGACATTCCAGTAACAAGGGCCAACATTTCTAAGCAGTAATGAGCCAGGCACTTTATGTGGGGAAAAGGAAAATATTCAGAGTCTCTTCATACAAAAGGGGCATCATGCTCTGTAACCATGTCCAGTGGCCTGTTGTTCTCCTCTGTCTTCAGATCACCACTAATTTCCACCCAGAATATTCCCGGCCCTCTGAGCCGGTCAGGGTTCTTTGCTGTGCCAAGTTCCTGCCCCTCTCAGGAATTCTGTTTTTTTTTTTTTTTCCTGTTCTCTTTATTTATTTTTATATAATTTTATTGTTGTTGTATTACATCCATCCCTTTTTTACTCCCCTCTGTCCCCTGGAATTCTGTTCTTAGTGCTCTCCTGCACTATCCCTTCTCACTTCCTTTTCTTTCTTTTCAGTCTTGAAACTAACATCCTTTGCCTGGAGAAAGCTTCCCCAAGTTGTCCCTCCTGCCCTGTCCCCTGTCTCAGATACCACAGAGCACCCTCTATTCATCCTTATGATTCTTATCCACTGTTAAATGATGGCTTTACTTTTTTTTTTTTTTTAAACTTACAAGCTCCTTGAGGCCAAAGCTGTGTCTCATTTATTCTCAGATTTCCAGTACCTGGCACATAATAGTTATACCTGCATGGTCAGGGGAAACCGCGTCTTAAATTATATTTTCTAATTTTATTTTCCTCTAGAGCCAACTTACGTCCCATATCAAATAAATGTTTATTATAACTTTGTCTATTAACCATTTTTAAATGCACCCCCCTCCTCATGTCTTTTGTTGCCATATCTCTTGTTTAATTTCAGTGCCAGGAATATAGTAACTGTGTGGCAAGATATCCCTGAGACTGACTGCCAGTGACTATGGGTGGTGGCCCTCACTGGTCACTTGGGAGTTGTTATGGTGACAACGGAATAGTGAAAGTGAAACACCATCAGTGATGGTGCTCTCCCCTACCTGCCTCTCTGTCTGCACCTCCTCTCCTCCCTCCTGCACACGCCCCTTCTAGCCTTCCTAAAACGCTGCCATCCTGGTACACCACCATTCATGACACTCCTTGTACAATAGGCCCGATCGCCTTTGTCTTCTCCCATGTTGGCAAGGTGATACCGTTCTTCCAGTCAGCTGCATCTGGTTTCCTTCGGGAAGCCTTCTGTGACTCTTCCAGGTGTCACCTTAGAACATTTTGAATGACCTCCCTCTGCCCCGTCCCTCTCTAGTGCACATTGTATTACGTTGCAGTCATTTGTTTGTGGGTCTCTCCCTCCCCTGGACTGGGGGGATGGTTCTGTGGCAGAGGCCTGGCCTTACTCCTTTCTGTATTCCTTGGTGCCTAGCCCAGTACTGGTGTGCAATTCCAACTCGCTGAGCCAATACATCAGTCCATAAGGAGCATTTAATTTTTTTCTTTTTCAAATAAGGTTTCATGTTTTCAGTGGTGGTACATGTCCTATGTTACAGATGAGGTCTGGTGGTGCCTCAGAAGCTTCAAAATTAGCCTCCTGGTATGTATGAGGTGAGATGGTGATTCAGGCTTATACCTTGTCTGGTGGGCCTTTCCCCAGATAAGATACACTCCTGTGAGTTTGGTAACAGTCAGATGCTGCTGGGAGTTGGACAACACAGGTTTCTGGTTTACTTGTGGGGTTGGACCAACAGAATCACCATTGGGATGGTCCAAGTTGGCCTTTTCTTATGGTGGTGACAGTGGTCATTTCAATGTGCAAACTAGCGATGTTTTAGACATGGATGAGAAAGCTCTGCAACCGCTACAGAAGATCATGCTAAAGCTAGTCCCCTCCTAGATTATAGACCTTCCAGATCTTCCTGCACATCACACTCTTTTGTTTTTCCTGAGCGCGCTATCTTATGCTCGGTAAGATTGTAAGATGCTGTATTCCCTGCATTGACACTCATGTTCTCTGAAATGCATATAAATATTCTCTTGTTGCTTATGCCACTAGCCCCAAGGAGGAGAGGTGCATGTAGGAACTGCTCATTTGTGTCTACTTGCTAGAGACTCACAAGTCACAATCCCAGACAAGGTGTTAATAAGTGTTAAAACACGGTGGGTCGGTGGGTTGCATGCTGCGTGGTGTCCCAGCTAATAACTCAGGGCACAAACTTTCTCTTGGCGGCTTCTCTGGATTGCCAGGGGTGAATAAAGTTCTTAAGTGTCATTTTGAGAAATGCTACAATGTTCTTTTGGTACAGCAAAAAAAAAAAAAAAAAATATATATATATATATATATTCATTGCTTTGGAATAATGGAAAGTCATCTAACTCGGAGCAATTTAGGGAAATTTTGAAAATATTAAAGTGTATACTTAATAAATTGTACTAGACTGACAGATGGATGTGCCTGAAGGAGCTTTTTGAAATGTGATCTCTGACGCACATTTAAGACACTATTGTCCCATAGAGGGTTTTAGGGGATCTATGCTAATGGATATTTGAGAGCAACAATTAACATACCACTTCATAATAAAGTGCTGCTGGATTGCTTGAGGGGCACTCTGGTAACTGTTGCACCCTTAAATTCCTTCCATAGTCATGTGTTAATCTGCGTGAACTTGAACCTGTTTTGGTTACCCTTGCTTGGCTAGGCAGGCCCTGTGAACTTCACGCTGCGTGGGTGTAGGGTTGTTCCACTGTGAATCAGTGGAGTTCACATTCATGCCATTCTCCTGTGGTTCAAATCAGCAGGCACTGGAATGTCTGCTGTGTGCAGCAGTGTTGGACAGCTTTCAAAGAGCAGCAAAATGTATTTCCTGCCTGCAAGAAGTTCACAGTCCACACTGTAGAGGCAGAATGCTCTGCCATAGCATTCTCATTGAAGTCAGATGGCCCTGCTTGCTGTTCACTGGCTGCGAGAGCTACATGTGACACTTGACCTCCTTACACCTCAATTTCTGCGTCTGTAAAGTGAGGGGAGAGATGATAGCTACCTCTTAGGGTGATTGTGAGGAAAAGTGAGATTACACATGTAAACTTTCAGGCATAGTGTTCATTTGTTTATCTGGCGTGCCATATGTGTGGTTAAGAAATAACTTAAATATATAACATGGCAAATGTTCTATTTGACCAGGTATGTTTTGTCCTGTGAAAACAGAAGTATGAACAGGTAATTCCTGGTAGGGCAGAGAGGGCCAAGAGAGGCTGGTGACCAGGGAAAATGTTAGGGAGGAGGCTACCTACTAGCAAGGCTTCAGTGCTTTCCTGTTTATTCCCTTCACGAACACCTAAGGGGCCCTTATGGGGCCTTCCCCGCAGTGGGAGAGATAGGCAAGCACACAGCAGTGTGGGTAAAAGCACCGAGGTGGCAGATGCAAGGCAGATGCTGGGACCTGAAGGAACTCAATGTGGCCCAAAGATAGGGTGCTTGGGGTGGAGGGAAGTTAAGTGCATGCCTTTGAAGAGTCCACTGTCATTCCAAAAAGCAACAAGTAGCCATGGGAGCTTCGATTGTTTTTTTTAATATGAAGTTTATTTTTCCTCTACTCTAACATATTCATTATTAAAAAATGTATAAAAAAACTTAAAAGTGAAAGAGAAATATGCCCATAGTTCAACCACTGAGGAAAAATTTGTATTACTTTAACAGAATCTCCCCGCATAGTGTTGGTTGGTTAGTTTATTTCTTTAAAAAAATTTATTTTTATTATATATATATTTTCCATTATCATTCTGTCCCCTTACATCTCCCCCCCATCACCACACTGTTTTCCATGTCCATGAGTCCTTCTTCCTTTTTTGCTCAATCCCTCCACCCCCTAATCTCTGCCTTATCCCATCCCCTTAGCTGACATCCTGCTCTCTATGAGCTTGTCTCTATTTTGGTTTTTAGTTTAGTTTGTTCGTTAGGTTTCACATATGAGTGGAATCATATGGTGTTTGTCATTCTATGACAGGCTTACTTTACGTAGCATAATGGTCTCCAGGGCCATCCATGCTGTCACAAAAGCTACATTTTTCTTTTTTCTTTTTTATGGCTGAGCAGTATTCCATTGTGTAAATGTCCCACATCAGTAGAAGTGTCCATTCTACTGATGGACACTTGGGCTGCTTCCGTATCTTGGCAATTGTTAATGAACATAGGGGTGCTTATGTTCTTTCAAATTAGTGTTTTGGGTTCCTCAAGTTTATTTCCAGAAGTGGGATTGCTGTGTCAAAAGGCCAATTTATTAAAAAAATTTTTGAGGTATCCCTATACTGTTTTCCACAGTGGCTGTACCAATCTGCATTCCCACCAACAGTGTAAAAGCGTTGCCCTTTCTCCACGTCCTTGCCAGCACTTACTGTTTGTTGATTTATTGAAGATAGCCATTCTGACAGGTGTGAGATAGTATCTCATTGTGCTTTTAATTTGTATTTCTCTGATGATAAGTGACATTGAGTATCTTTTCATATGTCTGTTGGCCATCTCTATGTCTTCTTTGGAGAAGTGTCTATTCAGGTCCTTTGCCTATTTTTAGTTGGAATTTTTGTTTGTTTTGGTATAAATTTTGGATATTAAACCCTTACCATATGTATCAGTGAAATATTCTCGCATTCTGTGGGTTGTATTTTTATTTATTTATTTATTTATTTTGATGTTCAAAAACTTTTTAGTTTGATATACAGTAGTCCCATTTGTTTGTTTTTCTGTTTCCCTTACCTGGGGAAATACATCTGATAAAATATTGCTACAAGCAATGTCTGAGATTTTGCTGCCTGTGTTTTCTTCTGTGGTTTTTATGATTTCGGGTTTAACATATAAGTCTTCAATTCATTTTGAGTTTATTCTTGTGGGATATAAGAAGATGGTCATTTTTTTTGCGTGTATCTGTCCAATTTTCCCAACCCCATTTATTGAGTAAACTATCTTTAGCCCATTGTGTGCACTACGATGACCTTATAGTATTGTTTGATATTAGGTAGCATGAATTCTCTAACTTTGTTCCTTCTTACGATCGTAGTTGCTATGGAGGGCCTTTTGTGGTTCCATATAAATTTTTGGAAAACCATTCCAGTTCTGTGAAATATGTCATTGGAATCTTGGTAGGGATTGCATTGATTCTATATTGCTTTATATAGTATGGACATTTGAATGATGTTATTTCTTCCTATCCATGAACATAGTATATACTTATGCTTCCATGTATTTGTATCTTCAATTTCTTCCTTTAGTGTCTTACAATTTTCCAAGTACAGGCATTTTACACCCTTGGTTAGGTTTATTTCTAGGTATTTTATTCTTTTTGAAGCAATTATGAATGGGATTATTTTCTTAATTTCCCTTTTTGTTAGTTTGTTATTGGCATATAAAAATGCAACTGATTTCTGGATATTAATTTTGTATTCTGCTACTTTGCTGAATTCATTGATCAGTTCTAGTAGTTTCTTGGTGGAGTGTTTGGGGCTCTCTATGTAGTATCATGTCATCTGCAAGTAAAGACAGTTTGAATGCCTTTTATTTCTTCTTCTTGTCTGATTGCTGTGGCTAGGACTTGCAGTACTATGTTGAATAAGAGAGGTGAAAGTGGACATCTTAAGGGGAACACTTGTAGTTTTTTGAGCATGATGCTAACATTGGGTTTGTCATATATGGCATTTATTATGTTTAGGTATGTTTCCTCTATTCCTACTTTGCTGAGAGTTTTGATTATAAATGGGTGCTGGATTTTTATCAAATTCTTTTTCTGCATCTATTGACATGATCATAGGCTTTTTTCTCCTTCATTTTATGTGGTGAATCACATTTATTGATTTGTGGATGTTGAACCAACCTTGCATTCCCAGAATAAATCCTGCTTGATCATGGTGTATGATCTTTTTGATGTATTGCTGTATATGGTTTGCTAATATTTTGTTGAGGATTTTAGTATCTATGTTCATCAGAGATATTGACCTATAATTTTCTTTTTTTGTAGTGATTTTTATATAGTTTTGGCATCAGGATAATTCTGGTCTTGTAAAATGAGCTTGGGGATACTTCCTTCCTCTTGAATTTTTTAGAACAGTTTGAGAAGGAGAGGGGTTAGTTCTTCCCAGAATGTTTGGTAAAATTCACCTGTGAAGCCATCTGGTGCAGGGCTTTTGTTTGTTGTAAGTTTTTTGATTACTGCTTCAATTTCATGAGGTGTAACCTGTGTATTCAGATTGTGATTTTTCCTGATTTAGTTTTGGATTGTTTTATGTTTCTAGGAATTTATTCATGTCATCCAGGTTTTTGAGTTTGTTGGCATAGAGTTGTTCATAATATTCCTTACACTTCTTTGTATTTTTTTGGTGTCAGTTGTTATTTTTCTTCTTTCACTTGTGGTTTTATTTATTTGGGTCCTTTCTCTTTCTTCCTGATGAATCTGGTTAGATTTTTCAATCTTGTTTATCTTTTTTAAAAAACCAGCTATTGGATTTATTCTCTTTTTTTTTTTTTTTTTTTTTTTTTTTTTTTTTTTTTTTTTTTTTTTTTTTTTTTTTTTAAGACAATTTTGTTTATTTCTGTTCTGCCTTCCTTCCTTCTACACACTTTGGACTTTGTTGTTCTTTTTCTGGTTCCTTTTAGTGTTGTTAGATTATTTGGGTTTTTTCTTATTATTTGAGATAGGGCTGTAATGTTGTGAATTCCCCTCTTAGGGTTGCTTTCCCTGTGTCCTACAGGTTTTGGATTGTTGTGTCCTCATTTTCATTTGTTTAGGTATCTTTTGATTTTTTCCTTAATCTCGTTGTTGACCCATTCATTGTTTAATAACATGTTACTTAGTTTCTTTGTCTTTGTGTGTTTTTCATTGTTCTTCTTTAATTGATTTATAGTTTCATAGCATTGTGGTCAGAGAAGATCCTTGATATGATTTCAGCCTTCAAAACTCATGGAGACTTGTTTTGTGTTCCAACGTGGTCTATCCTAGACAATGTTCCATGTACAGGTGAGAAGTATGTATATTCTGCAGCTTTGGGGTGAAATATTCCAAGGATATAAATTAAATCCATTTGATCTAGTGTGTCACTTAAGACCATTGCTTCCTTGTTAATTATCTGTCTGGAAGATCTATTCACTTAAGTCAGTAGTGTGTTAAAATACCTGACTATGATTGTATTTCTGTTGATCCCTCCACTTATGTCCCTCAAGATTTATTTTACGTATTTAGATGCTCCTATGTCGGATGCCTAAATGCTTACTAGGGATATGTCTTCTTGTTAGATTGTTCCCTTTATCATCATGTAGTGTCCTTCTTTGTCTCTTACTATAGCCTTAGTTTTAAAGTCTATTTTGTTGGACATAACTATTGTTACTCTAGAATTTTTTTCCTTTTTCATTTGCATGAAATATCTTTTCCATTCCTTTACTTTTTAGTCTGTGTGTATTTTTTTATCTGAGATGGTTCTCTTCCAAGAGAATAACATATATATGGGTCTTACCAATTCAGGTACCTTGTCTTTTGATTATAGCATTTAAGCCTTTTATAGTTAAGGTGATTATTGATAGGTATGTATTTATTACCATTTTATTTTTAAAACTTCTTCTGTTTTTCTTTTCTTCTTAAAGCAAGTCCTTTAACATTTGTTACGGTACTGGTTTGGTGTTAACAAACTCCTTTAACTTTTTCTTACCTGGAAAGCTTCTTATTTTTCCTTTGATTTAAAATAATAGCCTTGCTAGGTAATGTAGCCTTCATTGTTGGTACTTGCTTTTCATCACCTCGAATATTTCACATCACTTCCTTTTGGCCTGAAATGTTTGTGTCGAGTAATCAGATGACAGTCTAATTTTTGCTCCCTTGTAGGTAACAACCAGCTTTCAGCTTTTAGGATTATCTTCTTGTCATTAAGCCTTGCCATTTTAATTATGATGTGCCTTGGTGAGGGCCTCTTTGGGTCCAACTTGTTTGGATCTCTCTGAGCTTCCTGGACTTGCATGTCTTTTTCCTTCACCAGATTAGGGAAGTTTTCAGTCATTTCTTCATATTGGTTCTTGATCCCTTGCTTATTTTCTCCTTATTCTAGTATTCCCATGATGCAGATATTTTTATACTTTATGTTGTCTCAAATTTTTCTTAAGTTCTCATTAAAATTTTTTTTTTTCTTTTTGCTTCCTTGCTTGGGTATTTCTTTCTGTCTCGTCTTTCAAATCACTGATTTGATTCTCTGCTTCATCTAACTTGGTGTTTATTCTTTTCAGTGTATTATTTACTTCAGATATTGCATTCTTTATTTGAATGGTTCTTTTTAATGATTTCTGTCTTTTGTCATGCTGCTGAGTATCCTTATAATCACTACTCTAAACTCTATCTGGTAGGTTGCTTTCCTCTATGTCATCTGGTTCTTCTTCCGGAGAATTCTCTTGTTCTTTCATTTGGGGTCTGTTTTCTTTGTCTTCTCATTTTGGTTGCTCCTTTATATTTTCCACCTTAGTTATTAAACTGAGCAATTCTATACCCTCAATATGTAATCAGCTTCCTGGCTTAAGCTTAATAGGGTAGGGAGAGTAATTCCTGCAGGTGGGCTATTGCTTCCCCTCAGGTTGATGCCACTTGGAGGGAGTGCTCTGCCTGAGAAAGGTGGTCTTTGAAATATGGGGAATGGCTCAGCACAGGCACCCTGGAGCTGTTCTTTCCATTCTCTTCCCAGAGCCACCAGCCCTAGACTCTAGTCTTGCATCTCTTGGCCACTCTGCCTTTCCTCTGCTGGAGCCAATGGTAAGTGGCTACAAATGAAATTTTGTTTGTTTGACATTTAGGAGGCTTTCTGAATTTCCAGCTGTCTTTCTCTGGTAGACAGAGACCCCGCTGCTTTTCACAAGTGAATGTTACTTGGGTTCCTTTTCTCGTTCTGGTATTATAGGGTAGGGAGCCCATTTTGGGGTTTACACTTCACATTTCTCAGGGGGAATCCCCTGGCCACTGAAATATCCCTCTGGAGCTTCTGCTGCTACCCATGGGAGCCCAGCCAGCTCTCTCCAGCCTCCTCTACACTCTGTACTAGTCACGTTGTGGTGAAGTGGTTTCTTCTGTCTGTTTGTCTGTGGTTATAAGACTTCTCTCCAGCTAGTGTTCTTTTGGTTACTCAGGATGCTTTCTTTACAATTTTGTTGTAATTCCAGATTGGTCCTGGGAGGAGGTTAGTATATCCTCCACTCACTCCTCTGCCATTTGTGTCCCTCCAGTTTATTTCTTGAGTTGACACAGTTGTAATCATGCTAGAAGTACATTTTTTCCCATTTATTGTAGAGTAAGCAGTTTTTCAAGTTGTCATAAATCACAGTTTTTTTTGTATTGTAATAACCAAGAGAATGAAACAGTAAACTTAATCCACCCCTTGTTTTGGATCATGAATTGTGTCCAAGTTCTTGTTAGCATAAAGAATGAACATTTACCATCCTTCTATATGAAAGCATTTCTGTGTCTCATATTACTTCCTGATGATGGATCCATCATTGTGATTAGTATTGGTTCAAGGGAAGGGACATTTACAGATGTTTGGAACACATTGTCAATGTACTTCCCTGAAAGATAGCACTGACTGAAAAAGTTGCCAAACTTTTGACCTACAGACTCCTGGTATGGCAGAAGAGGGTGGGTTTGAGTAGAATGAAGTTGAAGTCAGAGTGGTTAGCCATAAAAATAAAAACATGCCTCCCCTAGAGCAGTGGTATTTGAGAAAGAATGACAGGACCTTGCTTAAAGGTGAGATACATGCCTTTCTGGGAGACTGTTAACTATGGATGAGGCATTTGGTTCATGGGCTCCAGAATTCCCTCTTCTCTTATTCCCCATAGTCCTTAGCTGTAACTGTCTGTGTAAATATCATTAACCCCTATTGAACTGAGTTCTCTTAGCCCTTGATCCAGGGTACTAGCCTTTTTAGGTACCTAATTATTTTTAAACTCCTCAAAGTGTGTTAAAATGGGCTGAGCAGTAACAGAGAAATGGGCAAGGAATGGGGCCCTTGAGGCAGTGGGGCTGGGGCAGAATCAGCTGGCACAGAGCATGTTGGAGAGAAGGGGACAGATCTGATGGTCCCAAGTGAGGCAGAGTAGAGCATGGACATGAGGTTGAAGGCAGGCAGTCTGGACTCAGCTCTCAGGCATGGTTCGGACTTACCCACCAGCTGGCCAAGTGACCTGAGGCCAAGTATTGAAGCTCTCTGTGGTTGGCTTTCCCCAGGATGCATATAGTGGTAATCTCATTTTAGGTGTAATGCTGCAGGATATTTTTAGGCACATATACAAGGTCTGTCCCAAAAGTATCAAGCCAATGTCAGTGTAATTAAAACAGTTTGCATGACTTATACTTTTGGGACAGACCTTGTTTATAAGAGGCAGAGAATGAAAAGGCACAGAAGGATGAAATCAAAACTCTTAATGTTGTTGAAAGCATAGTGTGTCCCCTAAGAAGCGCTGAGTGAATGGTTGATAATGGTTAACGATCACTTAACTAGGTGCTGAGTTGTTTTATTCTCAAAGACCATTTGGGAAGGGTTGTCTCTTCGGGTGGCAGATAGAAACACTTTCCTGACCATGCCCCAGACCGTCTTTTGGAAAACATCCTTGGCCCATTCTTTAAGGGCTGGAGATACCTTTCCTGGCCTCATGCTCCTGACTTCTTCAGGCGCTATGGGAAGAAACACCTGGAGGATGGCCAGGTGGACCCAGGCGAACCCAGGCCTGGCTGTTTGGAGAAGCTGAGGCTGGACAGGTCCGGTGTTAGAGCATGCAGCAGTTTTCTAGGGCTGCCTTAACAATTTACCCAAACTAGGTGGTTTATGCCGGGGAGGAAAGCAATTTTCTCTGTACCCTTCTGACTTCTTACCTGAGACTCTTTGTAATAAAATATTAACAAGAGAAAAACAAGTTTATTCACAGCATACCTTATGTTTACATGGGAGATAGCCCAGCAAAAATGAATAACCTAAGAGGTTGTTTTAGAATTCAGGCTTAAATATCATCCTAAAAGGGAAATGGGAAGAGGGGAGAGTAATTTTTAGGAAGATGAATGGGTCCTTTGAAGAAGAGATGGAGGAAATATAGTTTATGAAAAAGTTTTCCTGGGTGTGGTGTTGATCTCTAGTCACCTCCTGAGATGAGTCAGTCTCCCTTGATTGATAAAATTCCTTGGGGAGGTGATTTATATAATTGAGTTCCTTTTGGAGGATTATCATTAGGCTGATAAGAGAAGTTCAGAGAAAGCTTCTTGCATTTCCTGTTTTCACTTGTCTACATCTCAAAATAACCATTATACCAAATTAGGAAATTTTTCTACCCTTTATTTATAACAGAAAGTTATTCTGTCACCCCAAATCAGGACATTGGCAGATCCATGCTCCCTCTGAAGGCTATAGGGGGATTCATTTCTGACCTCTTCTGTCTTCCAGTAGCTCCAGCCATTCCTTGCCTGCAGTTACTTTACCCCACATATACAGGGTGCACTCGATCGATTGGAAAATTTTTAGTAAAATAAACAACATACCACAAAAGTGTTATATTGTAAAATAAATTTATTACATGTAAATACATAAACATAGTCATTTTTTAAATTGTTCAAAAAAGTCTGTTTGCTGCAATAATAGACTCCATTCGACTTCATAATCTTGAGCATGCTTTCATTAACTTTTCTTTATCCATGGACATCAACATGTTTTCAGCCTTAGCTTTAAAAGCCTCTTTATTGGAATGAGTTTGTTTATTATCTTCTCTCTCACAAACATTGCATACATAATAGTCTAAAGGACTTGTATCTAATGAACTAGGTGACCAGATTTCCTTTGACCAGAATTCAGGAACATAGACACTGAGACATTCTTGCACATTTTTGGCGTTATGTGCTGATGCACCATCTTGTTGGAAGATAAAATGTGACTTACTTCATCCACACTACAACTTCTTCTCTCAAAACGTTAAGGTAAACATCCTGGATCTTCATTGATGATCTCCTGGATTCTGTGTATAATATCTGGACTTGTGTGATCCTTGTGTACCTTATGCATTTTCCTTGTTGGTGTGGTGACATCAGGATCAGCATTATATACCTTCTTCACATTGTCAACTGTAGGTAAAGGGATGCTATTGAAGTCCACAATATCCTAAGCAGTTGGCCCTGAACACAGTCCAGAAATTATGGTTGCTCTAACATCGTACTCCTTTGACATGACGGTTGCTCTCAGAATTTAATACTTGATATCTGAAACAATGATGTTAAACCATAACCTGAGAAACAAAGTTTTAAAAAATTAATAAGCACGTGAAATAAGGAGATGCAGAGTTATTGCCAATTGATTGTGGGCACCCTATATATCTGTATATTCATATGCTCTTCTTCTGGCTCGTATAAGGACACTTCTCATTGAATGTAGGGTCCAACCATATTATCCAGGATGATCTCATCTCAATATCCAGGTGTAAATATGCAGTGACACTTTTTCCAAATCAGGTCACATGTATGGGATAAAGATATGGGCATACCTTTGGGGAGGCATACCTCATGGGAGGACTGAAGGGTCTGCCCTGACACTGCCCTGTGTACCCTAAAGTCATTGACATTTGGGGAAAGCATCTGTGGCCTGATTTGGGTTTAACACCTCAGATCCTTTCTAGAAGATGGGAGGCTGAGAAAGGTCCCAGCAGAGACAGACCATTAGCCCAAGCATTTGGTACCCAGGATTGCCAGGACATTAGTGTACCATTTCAGACACACTTTGGTGCTCAGACATCCTTGAAAGGCTAGCATTTGGAGGTTGGTAGGTTTGTGAGGTTGGTAGAGCCTACAGTAAAATCTTTGCGTTTTATGTAAGCAGGTGAATTGGGCCCTGGGTAATTATAGCTACAGATGAATTTTTGTGGTGAAGGGGAATGGCTGTGGAAAACAGAAGCTCTGTGGCACAGGAGAGAAATGTGCTAGTGCCACTGAATTTCAGTTACCAGTATCATGTAAATACTCCACAGATGGGAATGTAAACAGTCAAATTCAAATGAGAAACTATTACTGGTCATTGCGGAGGTCAGTTGTGGGTTATAGTTCAGGGTTAACAATCTGGCTTTAAAACTGCAGTCAGTGAAGCAATTACTACTTGTGAGTTTGTTTTCCTTTCTGCCTTCTTGAGGTCAAAGCACTGTTGAAAATTTTGAAGATAATTGTTCTCTCTCTCTCTCTTCCTTTTCCTGCTTACATCCTCAGGGTGCTTTTCCTTACGCCACTGCTCTTCTGTCTCTTCTTCAGACTATTTGGTGCTGCTGCAAATGTTAATTGGAGAAGAGCTTGTTTTCAAAGTGGTTTCCGAGTGGTTCCATCCAGAAGTTTACGTGGTTTTCAGAGATTGGACTTGCCACCCATGGAAAAAGGTGCCAGACCATTCCTTGGCTCTATTTCAAGTGTGCCAACAGACAGTTGGCTTCCAGTTCACCAAGAGCAGAATAATCTTGGGTAAACGTGGCCGTTGGAAAAAAAGCAAATATTGGTTTTGGCAGTTAGTCTTTCAACTGTCTGGTCCCTTTAGCGTTAGTGGGCAGTATGGGAACTACACCAGACGGTGGGCATTAAGCACCACATCTCGTTAAAGAATATTGGTAGAAATACATAAATAAGACTTTTAAAAGACAGTGTCATTTCTCCCTCTTTCTCCCTGTTGCCCCTTTTCTCCCTGTCCCCCTCTCTTCCTGTCTTCCTCTCTCCTCTGAACATGGAATGTTCCCTTATACTTAATTTGACTTATTTAATTAAGCAAGAGTCTCTCAATTTGACTTTTGCCTATTGACATTTAGGCCAGATAATTCTTTGTTGTGTGGCTATCCTGTACATTGGAGGATGCTGAGCAGCACCCATGGCCTCTAACCATCAGATACCAGGAGTTAAAACCAAAATTGTCTCCAAATAAGACCAGATGTCTCTTGGTGGACAAAATCACCCATGACTGAGGACTAGGGGCTTAGGCAAACCCTCCCCAAAGTGGTAGTGCATAAGCCCATCTGAGTTTGGTGATGGGGTGGGGGAGTTGTGGTACGTGTATATGTGTAGGAGAGGTGTTTGGGTCTTTTAACCTTGACTCTCAGTCCTTGAGATTCACCTTTGGATTCCGCTGTGGTCTCATGGAAGTGAGGGGTGTTGGGGATAACCAAATCAACATTATCATCAGCTGTTAATTTTCAGAGCAGGTATTAGCTATTTTCCTTCTCTGGCATGTTGCCATTCCTCTGGTGGTTTTAAAAGGGAGATGCCAGTCACACTGAGGGTGCTCGGTATATGAGCCTGACACCTGGCACCTTTTTGTTACTGGGTCCCTCAACTGGGCAGTGAAGCATGACAGCAGTCTGTTGCCTACCACACCTGTGAATCTGTCAGACTTCCTTCATGCCATCAGAGGAAAGGTGCCGGCCTTTGATGTCAGGGTAACACACTATTTGGGCAGATGTAGTTTCTGGACTTTCTCAAGCATAACTGCATGGACCAGCAAGTCTTGCTTCTTTAGAAAACTTAGACTTTACCTGCATGGCACTGTCCATCTATCTGTCAAAGGTCTAAGCATTTTCATCACTGAAACATATTTTCACAGTTTTGAGTTTGTTGTGGAAATGTCATCCTTAACACTATTAGGATGAAAACATTGTATGTTACCTTCATGTTGCCACCCATTAAGATTTTACTCATTATTTTTGGAGAGAAGGGCAGGGAGGGAGGAAGAAAAGGAGAGAAACATTAATGTATGGTTGCCTTTCACCTACCTCCAGCTAAGGACCCGGCTGGAGACCTGACTTGCAACCTGGTTATGTGTCCTGGCTGGGGATCTAACCAGTGACCTTGAATTCACAAGCCAGCACCTGTCCACTGAGCCACCATCCAGGACTCTGTTTGGTTTTTAATTGGAAATTGCAAACATTTGCAGAAGTAGAACAGTTGTGAGCACCATGTACCCATCACACAGCCTCAGTGGTTATTAGGCGACCCATTTTGTTTCATCAAGAACTCCCTCCTTCTCCACTTGATTATTTTGAAATAAATCTTCAACATCACATTTCATCCATATATTTTTCAGTAATTATTATAATTACCATCCCTAAAAACACATGAACTGGTATTACACCCAAAAGTGCCTTGACACTAAATATCCATTGCATTTGGTTGAGGTGTCTCTCTGGTCTCTGAGTGTGCTGCAAACTCCTCTTTGTTTATTCCTGAAGCTCAGGGGCAGGGCAGGTAGTGGAGATTGTCTTTCATTCTCCTTGTGTCTAATGTATTGATATGTGGAATTCCTAGTGCCTGACACCTGATAGGAATGTAGTAGTCACCTGCTTTTCTTCTAGTTCTGTAAGTTATATTCTTCCTTCCAGGTCCTCTGGCTTGATAAGGAGTGCATTTGTTTTCTCAAGGAAACTACTCAGCTGGCAGGTGCCTTGAATTGCCTGTCAGGTCCTGTTTTAGGTGGGCTGCTATCAGCTTTTTGTTCCTCCTCCCTTAAATGGTGCCTTTTAAACCTACTCTTTGCCACACTTTTCTATCCTAGTATGTGTGGTACCAGCCAGAGGCCTAAAAGTACATGAAAATGTAGTACCTAGTGGCTAAAAGTTCTATTAGTGATAAAACTGAGCCCAGAATACTGCTTCCCAACACATTCATTCCAGAAAGGCCCCTGCCTTTCCTTGGTCTCTGGTGCCCTGGCCAGACTCCGTGGAGCTGCTCCCTTTCCCACACTCCCAGGCATCTGCAGGAGGGACCTGTAGGCCCGAGTCTCCACTACCCCCCTGCTGTTGCACTTTCCTTGTGTCCATCACCTCCTCCGGCCACTCCTGTCCCTGTCTCTCCTGGCCAACACCAGGCCTCACGGAGGAGCTAATGCTGATGTGCTGAGCAGGGGCCTTTGCATGCCCCAGGCTGTTCACAGCTGGTGGCTGCAGCGCCCCTGCTGGGGAACCCATTAACACACCCTGAGCGTGGAGTGGTTCCCCAGAAATTGTGCTCTGCTTGACATTTTCTGTTGCACCCCCTTACCTGCTCTTTGACCTCACTGAAACCTCCCTGTTGAAACTCCCCTTGCCCTCCCCTCATCTTACATGGAAAACAAAGGTGCCAACTGCCCAGTGTCCGTCCTTTCTGCTGGCCAATCATCACTCTGAGGGAAGAGCTCTTGGGTGGAAAAAATCTCCCCCAAGGCCTCCTTTCTCCAGAATCCCCCTTTGTCCCTGGGTCACTGTTTCTCCTTCCCTTCAGTCTACAACTTGCTCAGCTCTGTCTTGTTGCCACAAAACCAGCCTCCGGAAGGAAAGTGTTAACCCTTTTTACAAGTGAGGATCAGGCTTAGAAGGAAAGTAGCATCCAGGGCTCAGAACCAGCTGATTGCTACCGAAAGCTGGGTGGGAATGCAGCTGCCTGGCTCTGAGCCCAGATCCTTAACCTTTAATCAGGGCATGAGGAGAGTCCTAGCCTTCTTAGGGGCCCATCCATTGGCTGGCATAGCATTAAGAAAGGTTTGAAACGGGATGTAGCTGAAGTGACTGTCATATGAGTCATTTGACCTTGAAGCTGCTCACCTGTCCACTCCCTTGTATTTTGGATGCTATCTATCTTCCCATCTTAACTCGGGACTCTTCAGGCCTCTTCATTTGTTCTGTCTCTCAGAATACTTTGTTCATGGTTGGTGCTTGCTGATGCACTCCTTACCTAGAAATTTTTAGCTTTTAACCTAAACTTGATGGAAGGCTTTTAAAATGCACCATTATTTAATTTGTGTGGGTGTATAATTGACACTTGACATTTTTGCTTAGTTGACATGTAATCATGCCACATAGGAACCTTAGTTTGTGTATATTTGAATATTTCGGAAACCAGGACCCATCAACACTGTATTACATCACAATGTTATTTATAATCCATGGTGTTTTGTGCTAGAAAAAGTATGCACTGAAGTTGTAGATATAGAAATATTATAGTGTTACAGATTCTAATCTTAGCTATGTCATGGAAATAGTTCTATGTTACCCCTCTTCCCAAGTGGTTGGTTGGTTTGTTTCTAAAAATGTAGAGATGCAATTCCTTTTCTCCCTGTGCCCACAATTTCTACAAATAGGGAATGAGATCACCAGAAAATCGAGGATTTTGGTGATTTGGTCTAGAGTAGTATTTCTGGAAGGAAGGATTAGTTACCTGGTTTCTTACCTGTTTTGGGATAACATTACTATAGTGGAATTCAATAAAAATGAAATATTTGGAAAAAAAAAAGACATGCGAACTATAAGAATATTTTTATTGAATTCGATCAACATAAGTAAGTTTGTCAAATTGCTGTAAAAATTTACAAATGTTTACTCATGGTTTCTGTACTTGTATTATTGCAGACAGATCATGAACTGTTATGGGCAGAGCACCCTTTGGGTAACACTGGGCTAGGTAATAGGGGGTTTACTTCATCAGTTTCCATGGAGTCGCTTTATTTATTTATTTTTTAACTAAATTATTCCCTTTTATTCTGATCCCTGCTGACTGTTAGGAAAACACAGCCAGGAAGCACCCTAAAGCCCACTGATCTTCAGAGGTCAGGTCTAATGTTTGTTTAATTTTCCTTTTTTAAAAAGTTGGAGTTTAGTCCTCCGTTTATCGTATGTTCATTACTTCCTCTCATACAAACCAACAGCAGGCAGGCAGGTGAATGGCTCTTCTAGTTTATGGACACTGCCCAGCCCTCTTTTGTCTTATAGCAGAAGTGTGGGTTTGAATATATTCTCAGCTGCATACAGTGAAATTCTAACACCTTAGGTTGTAACAGCCAGAAGAAATCTTATCATATTCTGATGGTAAGATTAAAAATAGGGGTTGGGAATTGCTTTTTAAATAGCACAGCAGTTAAATGTTTTGACTCTCAGTCTGAAGGGGTCTATCTCATGATTATGGGATGTTTTATGCTTAAGGTAGCTGTGCTTGTCTTACTGGAATACTTAAATATTTAAATCTTAATGGAATTGTCTGGAACTGTTAGGGGAAGTGTACAAAATAATTCAAAAAAGAAGTCCAAGTGAATTTTAGCTTTAGGGTTGTGCTCAAATAATTCCAGTTACGGTGGGGTAAAACACATTTATGCTGCGGTGAAAAGGAATTAGAATCTAGAGGAGCATTGTACTAGAATTACTGTATTTTTCACTCCATAAGATATACCTTTTACCCCCAACGGGGGCGGGGGAAATGTCTGTGTGTCTTACAGAGCAAATATTGCATCATAGACTATGATGTGTATTACCTGACCTGTCAGCAGTGGTGACAGCTGTTAGAAGAGGAAGCAGTGGCCTATGTGAAACTCCTGGGGATGCTTAAATGTCCCACTTTACTGCTGAATACCAGGGCATCTGGTCAGTTGCCACCTGCCTCTGCCCATCACCCAGGACCTGGGAGAGTGCAGAGAGCCGCCTACTTTGCCAGCTACAACTGCGGACGTGTCGAATCAGCTGAGGATAATAACAGGTATGAGGCTTATTAGTGCTTGACCAGTTTAGAGCACATATTAGTGAAACTACAAAAAAGAGCATTAAAGAAGTGAAGACTCATCTGGCTGTAATTCCTGAGGGTCTTGCCAGCCAGTTGCAACCCCTTGACATTTCCATCAACAAACCATTTAAAGTCTTATGAGAGAAGAGTGGAACAAATGGATGGTGGCTGGTAATCATGAGCTGACACCTACTGGAAGAAGGAAGAGGCCCACTATCATTCAAGTTTGTGAACAAGTGAAAACATCATGGCACTCAGTGAAAGATGAAACCATTGTATGGTCATTCAAAAAATGTGGCATTAGCAATGCCTCAGATGGAATTGAAGATAGTATCATATATGAAGATAGCGAAGAAAGTGATACCAGTGATTGTGAACAACTGAGCTTCATAAATTCTGACACTAGGGTTGATGAGTTCTTGGGGTTCCCAGAAAAATAGAAGAGTACTTGAACCTTCAAGTCTCTCCTCATTTGTTAATGACAGTGATAATACTGCTGTTCATTTTACATGGTTGAAATATTATTCTGTTATATATTATTAAATATGTTAGTACACCATTTGGTTCAGAATACTTTTTTCTTGTTTTCCTTCTCTAAACCTAGGTGTGTCTTATAGTTAGGTGCATCTTATAGTGCAAAAAATATGGTGTAATGCAAGACATATGATTTTAAATTCTCCTGTAGCTACATTTTTAAAAGGTGAAAATCATCTAAATGTGTCTTTAACCCAGTATATCTGAAATGTTAACATTCCAAACTTTAAAAGTTAGCAATGATGCATTTTGCTTTCTTTTTGTATGAAGTCTTGAAAAGTGTGACTTTTCACTGATTCTACATCTCCCTTCTGATTAGCCACATTTCAAGGCTCACTAGTCACATATGGCTAATAGCTCTAATATTGGGTAGTAAAGGTACAGCCAACCAAAATGCACTGTGAGGTAGATAATTTAAACAGTTACCCAAGTAGTTTTATATTTGAATTATGATTGGGTCCAAAATAATTGTAAACGATTTCACGGTTACCTTTGAAAGGACAGCAGCAGCAGACCCTCTGAGAGGTCATACCCTCCCAGAAGACCTTGGGCCAAGTGCATACGTGCAATGATGTTCTTCTTTGTAATGCGAGGGTAACATGGAAGAAACCTGTTCCTGGAGAAGACTTTATTTACTCTTTGCATATATACATATTTATTCATTCTGTTTCTGACAAAGAGCAAGCAGAGGTAAAAGTAAAGTTCCTCTGGGTAGTGCAGCTGGGGGCGCTGGGAGTGACACGCTAATACATAACTGGGAAGTAGAGAGTCCTCATTGCGCCCAAGCAGACCAGCTGGGAGCATCAGAGCCCTCAGGTTCCGGTTTCTTGCTCCGGAGGCAGAGGTCTGGGGATGGGTGCGCAGCATCCTGCCTGCAGTCGCCCAGCCATCTCCGGGGTTGCCAGGAATCACCACTCAGGCCTGCTGAGTTGGTTGAATTGGTTGTGGGTTGCTTGAGTCCTGCTCTGTGCAGTAGGGAGCAAAGAGGTAGAGATGATCGTCAGTGTATTCGATAGGCATAGAATTTTATTTACACTCCGTGAGAACAGCTTTATTCGAGATCTTCTGATTATACTAGACTTATAAAATATGTATATTGAAATTGTATTATGTCTGCTATTTGCTTCAAGATAACATGGAGGGGTGGGGGTAGGGAAGAAGTAAGAGGGAAGTCTGGATGAAGCAAGACTGGTTACGAGTTGTTAATTGTTGAAGCTTGAATGAGTCCTTTAAGACTCATTATCATATTCTCTATATTTTGCACATACTTTAAGGTTTTTTTGTGTTGTTGTTGTTGTTTTAAAGATTTTATTTCATTATTTTTAGACAGAGGGGAAGGGAGAGAGGCGGAGAGGGAGAAAGACATCAATGTATGGTTGCTTTTCACCTGCCTCCAGCCACAGATCTGACTGGAGACCTGGTTTGCAACTTGGTTATGTGCCCTGGCTGGGGAATCGAACCTGCGACCTTTGGGTTCGCAGGCCGGCACCTTACCCACTGTGCTACCAGTCAGGGCACTTTAAGTTTTTAATAGAAGATTTTAAGTATTTTTACGGTGCATGCGGTTGTCAAGAAAAGTTGTGAAGCCCTATCCCTGAAGTTAACTTGGCCATTAACTAGGCAAACATTATTTTAAGATCATCTCTTGGACTTTTCATACTGTGAAAATGCCTGGAAGCAATACAGGAAAGGTAAGTCCTATCTTGTACTCACCAGAGATTTTATTCCAGTTAGAGATCTGAAAGATCACAAATTAGGAGGGGAAAAACAGTTGGGATCTGCTGCAGACAAGTTTTGCCCCAGGTCCATGTCTGTGAGGAAGTAAAGCAAGGCTCAGAGGACCCTCAGTGCCTGTGTTCACTCACTAGAGTGTAAGGGGAGAAGGATGACACTGGCCTTGGGTGACCCAGCAGTAGGCTTAGTTAGTGCTGGGCACTTGAGTATACTTTATCTGTCGCTGTCGTTGACCCCTGTGGGACCAGTATTAGAAGGAACACATGATAAATGAACCAGCAAATTCTGTGGAGAAATCTGTAAGACCCATGAACATCCAGAGAATGGCAAGAGAAGGGGGCCAGGGAGGCTGCTCGGAAAAGGGGCAACGTGGAGTGCCAGGTCAGGGGCAAGAAGGAGACACGTGGCTAAGGAGAACTAGTTTTCATAATGTTCCCAGAGCAGGAGGAAGTTTCAGTGACCTAAGGACTGTTTGTCAGGGGTAGGGGGGATTTTGTTTTGAATGAAATAGAGCAAAACCATCAGCTGGATGAGGAAAGAGAAGAGGGGTTTATTTAGTCTTTTGAAAAACATATTAGGTGGCAATTTAAGAAGACAAGACTGCACATGGTAAGAGATACGAGGGCAGCAAAATCGCTTTTTGAAAGATGAACTTTGAGGGATACAACAGCTGCTAATCAGAGTCAAGTGATGACAGGTTCTTAGTTATAAAAATGAGTCCCTGATTTCCACATTATGCATACCTGAGTAGCTAATTTGTTCTTGATTAGCCAAACCATCTTGCCAAATGACCCGGTGTTCTTGTTAGCGATATCTATTTTAGGTTGCCCAGAGGCTGATAAAATTTCATGGTGCTCCTTGATTCTCCCTTCATTGTTTTTACGCGGTCATATATGGGCTCACAGCGCGCAAGCAACCAGGCTTGAGGGCTGGAGGAAGGAGTTGTTATGCATATTCATAGGAGCTTAGCCTGTCTCCCAAGTCGGATGCCCACCCCGCTGGCCTGGTTGCAGCTCTGGGATATTGCAGTACAGCTGATGTGTTTCCCATTGGTCAGGACTTGCCTGGAGGAAGTCATCTTCTCTCCTCAGGTCCTCCAGCTGCACTAAAGAAGCAATTCGTCAGGTCCTAGGATTGGAGGAGTAGCCCTCAAATTCAAGGCTGAGATGGCAGTGAGAATAAAAGCGGAGCATAAAGAAATTTTCAGGGTTGTTCTCGCAGGTTGGAGCTCTGCATGGGCAGCTCCTGTTCAACCTGATGACTTAGATACATGCAGGTGATGCCCAGCTAGCCAGGAGGACCCCAGATCCTCCATCGCTGATCCCCAGAGCCAAGTCCACTTGTCTCACTCCCGGCTTCTCCCAGGCTCTACTCTGCGGTGGATGGGGCCCCAGGAGAATTTCTCTGGCTTCAGTGCCTGGAAGGCATCTCTGGAGTTGTGTCTTACCCTTCTCTTCTTGATTGTGTGTTTTTTTTAAAAACAAATAAACCCTTTTTATTTTAGTAGATTTTATTTTTGGAATTTTAGATTTACAACAAAACTGAGCAGAAAGAAAGAACGGTTCCCATATACCCATACACCCATTCTCCAAACAGCCTCCCCACTGTCCATCCCATACCTAAGTGTTACATTTACAATTCATAAACCTACATTGACGCATCATTATCACCTGAAGTCTGTTGTTTACATTATAGTTCACTCCTGGTGTTGTACATTATATGGGGACAAATGTATAATGACATGTATCCACTTAATAACAGTGTACAGAATAGTTTCACTGCCCTGAAAACTTTCTGTGCTTATCCCATTTATCCCTCCTTCCTTAACCTCTGGCAAACAGTGACCTTTGAACTGTCTCCATGGTTTTGCCTTTTCCAGAATGTCCTATGGTTAGAATCATACATTATGTAGCCTTTTCATATTAGCTTCTTGCACGTATCTGCATTTAAGTTCTTCATGTCTTTTCATGGCTTGACAGCTCATTCCTTTTTACAGTTGAATAACATTCTGTATGGATGTACGTTCTTGCTCTCTTTACTGCAGCTTCTCACCTGACCTTCCTGAGAGAAATACTCAGGTAGGTGACAAAAACACTTGCTTATTCGTGTGCCTGAAGTTCTGCTGTCAGTACTTTGAGGAACTTTGTGCTCTCCTACAGGGTCTAAATTGGACTGAGTGAATGAGAATAATAGATGTGCTGGAGGGTCTAGGAATAAGAAAACAGTATATAGAGAGGGTTTTTTTTGTTTTGTTTTTTTGTCTCATTCCCTGATCCTTATACCTCACAAGGCCTTTGTTTACTTTTTTGGGAAGAGAAAGAAGCAACAAATATGCTTTGATGTGTTTCTTTGATTGACAACAGACCAAATAGGAGAGAAACTTATTCGAAGACGCAGTTTATGGCTGAAGAGTGAGTCACTGGTCAATCTCAGGGACCGAGGGAGGAAAGGGGCACTTTCACTGGGACCTTGACCTTTCAGTTCTAGGAAAGATGACCATAGAGTGAGGTAGCACCTTCTCTTCAGTGTGTGTATGTGCATGGACACACAGCCCTATTCTGACCTGCTGCTGTACCCCAGCTTCTTGAAGCCTCCTACCCTCATCCCCAGTGTCTTGGAGTTGTTAGGCAAACAAGACATATTTGTTAATTCTTCATGCATTTGTTCAGCACTCACTGTGTGTTAGGAACTGTGATCTGAGCTAAGACTAGAGCTATGGGGAGGGCACAGGTTTTGTCCTTTAGGGGTTCACACTCTAGTGGAGAATATAGACACTAATTTTGTTGCAGCATACCATGGAGATGCAGATAGGAAAACCTGACCAGTGAAGCCTCCCTAGAGTAGGATGAGATTGGTGGGCAGCCAGATGAACAGGGGCACCAGGAGGCCACTTTAGGCATGGAAGGCTGGAGGCTGGAGGCCGAAGGCCACTGTAAGGGAGCAGCTCAGAGAGTACAGGGTTCAGGAGGAGCACTGACTCTGGTGCTGGAGCCCAGGCGGTTAGGGCAGGTTGGGGGCAGGTCAGGGGGTAGGCCCTTAGGGCCTATCCAGGATACAATTTGAATGACTGTCCTAATCTGTTGTTTTTTTTTTTTTTTTTTAATTTTATTTTATTGTTGTTGTATTACATCCATCCCCTTTTTACTCCCTTCTGTCTCCTTCCCTCCTACCTACCCACTCCCCGCAAAGTCAGTCCCACTTGTTGTCCATGTCCATGGTTCTTCCATACTAGTTCCTTGCCTAAACTGCTCCCCTTCTTTGCCTCCTCCTCCCCCTCCTCCCTCCCTGTCCTTATCTGTTTACTCTGGTAAACAGGTGGGGCTGGGCAAGGATGCACAATAGAGGGAAATATTAGCCAAACCAAAAGTTGGGTACTGCAAATAACATCTTGGCTACTACCCGTTTTGTAGGAGGCACGAGGGTGGGGAAGAATCTATTGCATTGACTTTTCTGAATGACCAGAGTAAAATTAGAGCACTTTTCCTTGCTCTTCTCATCCCCTTCCTTACCTTAAAAACATACACCTGTTAAATTTTTTCTAAAATACACTGTCACATTTTGTCATAATGAGTTTAGCAAAAACATTTTTAAATTTGTTCATTTGAAAATGTTGCAACATTCACAATATTGGAATTCATAGTATAGATGATTTCTTGATATCTGTATTCCATGCTCAGTTGCTTTTTTCAGCAAATTGGATATAAAAGCTTAATTGTGTATAGTTTCTTTCTAGAAGATAAATGTGTTTCTTCTTCCTTCTCCCAAAGGAGAATCTCTGCATAGCTCTGATTAATTGAAATTCCTAGTCTTTTGATTGTTAGTTAATTTAGCTTTTATTGAAAATAATGAGCTATAATAATGTGCTGAATATGGTACTTGGTCTAGAGACACAAATTTCCTTCTGACTCAAAAGTCATAAGAAAAAAATACCTCTGTGTGTGTATGTATGAGGAGCGAGGGGAGTTGCAAAGGATGGGAGATTATGGTGGGAGTAAAAAACTTAGAGAAAATGTGCTTTATGTCCAATATGCTTTAGAGTGAATATTTCAAAGTCAACTTAAAATATAAAATAGGAAAACATATATTTTGGTCAGTTTATAAAATACGTTAATGATACGTAACTTATTGATTCCTCTGTCCACGTAGTCAAATATTTGTGGAGCTTTCATGTACCCATACTGTTCTAGGGCTGGGGGTATAGACATGTTAAGTAGAGTCCCTTGTTCTTTTTTTTTTTTTTTTAAGATATTTTATTCCATTATTTTTAGAAAGAGGGGAAGGGAGAGAGGTAGAGAGGGAGAGAGACATCAATGTATGGCTGCCTTTCACCTGCCTCCAGCCACAGACCTGACTGGAGACCTGGTTTGCAACCTGGTTATGTGCCCTGGCTGGGGAATCGAACTTGTGACCTTTGGGTTCGCAGGCCGGCGCTTTTATCCACTGTGCTACCAGCCATGGCTGAGTCCCTTGTTCTCATGAGGCTTACATTCTAGTTGCCCACATTACTAATTGAGGTTTAATATAAGTGTGTTTAAATTTTTGAGAGAATGGAAACTGAGGTATAGAATAGTGAGGAATTACTGGCATCTCTGTTTTTCCAGCTGTGGAAAACATATAAAGACTGGGTAAAGTAAAACAGCATAATTATAGCACTATTTTTGCCCTCCTAGTAACCAGTGTTTCAGACTAGTTTTCATTAATGTTGTTTGCACCATTAACTGATCTCTTAGGGGCATTGTGCTTAGTTATATAATTGTGAGTGTAGTTGGGCAAAGTGAGCATTCAAAGCAACTAATTATAACATTTTTTTCAAAATGTTGGGTGGGGCACTTGTCATAAGATGTAGACCACAGATGCGAAGGCATCTGTATAAATAACGCTGGAACCATTTATCCATTATTATACTACTAAAGTGTCTCAAATGTTCTGTACTAGAGAAACTCCTTCATTTTGTTTGAATCAAGCATTTCCCATGTTTATACCAAGAATCTTTTTTGCATGTAACACCTCTAATTTCCTAGTGTGCTGGACCACTGCCTTTAGAGGACTACAAAGGGATTTCTGGAGATTTTGTCCTACAGAGGGTCTGGTGGCATATGTTTCTCAGCTCTAGAGGTCCTGGGCATTGATGCTTCAAACTTTCACTTTGCTGAGTTTCCTTTGATCCCAGTCCCTAGCACGCAGCCTCTAATTAGAAAATCAGTAAAGGGAAGCTATGAAAAGAGAATTGGACATTGTCCCTTGGAATTGGATATCTTCTGACCTCGCATAGCTGGACTCTACTCATTCAGTTATACTCTCAATGAAAAATTCTCAAAGTTTTAGAGAAAATAAGACAAATCCTTGGAAAATGGTAAAAGTTGGAGAAAGCTGGGGCAATCTTCTTTTAAAAATTTCTCCTCTTTTCCGATTTTGGTTCTTTTCATTTCTGTTTTAGGGCTACTGAAGAACTAGCCAATTTATTTCTTTCCTTCTTAGATTTTATGATTTTGAGTCATTAGTAATAAATATGTCAAACATCACAGGGGAAAAATTGGGACAACTGAAAGAATGATAAATAAAATCCATTAATGATAACTTCAAGTTATCATTTATCTTTGGCTAAATTTGGTGGATTTTTCTGCTTTACTTGATCTTAAGTTATAAAAACACCTTTGCTAACTTTGGTCAGCTAAGTCCCTTGAGGTGATGCCTACAGAGGCCATCTTCTGACTTTCATGCACATGCAGATGGTATTAGAGCAAAGCTTGAACATGATGCTGCTCTTCTCTGCCTTTTTAAGAAATCTTAGGACAAAAGTATTTTTGTGGTTGGTTTGGATCTGTACCATGTAGTGAGATTTCAGCCACAAGCATCATGTAGATAGTGTGAGACCCCTTTGCTGTCTCTCCCTTCAACTTGGCACCACATTCCTGTGAAATGTGGAAAACGAGAGTCCGTGACACCCTCACCGTGAAGAAGTGCCTTGTATAGTCTTAATCACATTATTTAATAGGTGATTGGTTTCTTTAGAACTGTTAAGCTGGAGGTTGATAGTAGATGTACCATTGACTGGACACTGACTGGGCTCCAGGCACTGTGTTAAGAACTTGACCTATCCTCTCTCATTTCACATCCACATTTAAAATAGCTAAGTGTTACCACCTCTGTTCTGGTGGTGAGTGACCTGGGACTCTGAGAAGTATGACTAAGCTTCTCAAGCCAAGAAGGAGGTGGCCTGCGGTGTGAAAGTAGTGAAGTCCTGCCCTAATGTCCTGCTGGTGGTGACAGGTTTTTTTGTAGCCAGTAGCTTTTGGTGCTTTTTTGAGCACATTTACGTGTGTTTCTTGAGTACTCCAGAAAAGGTACAGTGTGTGGAGATCTGCCAAATGACTTATGCTGTGATGATCTGGAGAAGACTACTTTAACTTAAGGCAAGGTTCCTTTACATAATAAACTCCTGGCACCTTTGGAAGAAGTTTCCGTTTAATTGGAAGGGTCTCACCCATGTTTAAAAGAAGCATTTTAAGCAGTTACCTTCTACATAGGGACACATTCTGTCCCAGGGTTCTATAGGCAACAGATTCATTACACTTTTTACTGAGCTGGAGCTCAAGTGAGACCATGTTTGACTATTGGCATTGCTCATTGCTTTGGGTACATTGTTTCCTTTAATCCTCACAAGATTCCTTTCATTAGGCATTATTACAGAGGTGGAAACTGAGGCCCAGAGAGGGACAGATGCAGGGTCAGTCACTTTGAGCCACTGTGTTGCTGCCTCCCCAACATGCAGTATTTTGTCCCATACATGCTAATACATCTCAGCTTCAAAAAGGGACTTGCTTGGCTCCCTCTATGTCTATTTAGGAAGATTCCCTTGCCCTGAGGAGGGATCAGAACAGAGGCTTGTGGTTGGCACTGGGCGGCCTGTGGGTTTGTCGGAGTTATGCTCTGGAGACAGATATACTTAGGTACGTCTCATGATGGCTCCTCTCTGAAACTGAATAGTGGTTCTTGTCCATTGTCAACCAATGAGGAAAATTTTGAAGGGGAGAGGGAGCCTTTAGGAGCTGAAAGGGGATTAACTAGATTTGTACTTTACATCAACGCCATCTATAGAGGGATTTGTTCATCTATGAGGGACTATGGCTTTTAAACCATTTATAATTACGGTATTATGAGGATTCAAGCATTGCGTGGAATTTCTGAACCTTTAAAAATAGGGCAGTGAGAAAAATACATTTGTTTGCTGGAAATAAATTGAATATAATGGGCCCAATATGGGAATACATTTTTGTATTTTATAGTCCAGATAGAAAAAGGAAAAGCTTTTCTTATTAAATATAGCCCAGTAAAAATAAATCTGTGGCGTGATTAAGGATATTTTAACCATAGAAATGGCCCATCTGGACAAGTATGTCCCCTTTTAAAATTCTCTTCAAATACTCTTTTTCCATCAGTTCTCTTATTAGTCAGGAAGGAATTGATCTGTCTCTTAAAGTAGTATTTTGCTTTTATTATACAACTAGCTTGGAGTTTCTTGCTTCAGTTACTTCAGCTGTAGATCATAAACAGTACACGACACTGTAAATCTTCATTAATGTGATTGCAGGATATAGTTCTGTTTTCAGATGGGATGGAGTGATTGAAGAGGTGGAAAATAAAAAGCAGCACTGTATTAGTGGTGCTCCCTTGGTCACAAATAACCAATTCACTTGAGCAAGCTTCAGTGAAAAGAGAATTATAGCCAGGATACAGGTGTGTCTCAGGAGCCTTCACCGAGGCATGAGCAGGACCCTGAGATCAGGGAGGGAACTCCCCGATCAGTTCACCACACACATCTATGTGACACAAACCTTCCTAAAGTGAGAGAAAAGCCGACAGAAAAGAAACGTAGAAATCTATGCAGTTCATCACTTTACATGTGAGCAGCATGAGAGTACATAAGAACTCAGTCATCTTTGGAGAAATAATTTATGCTCATGACGTGAAATTCTAACAGTCTAAACAAAGTAAATCTCTCAAATCCTGATAATCAGAGGTAATCATAGCTATTTTGATAAACATCCTTCTCTAGATATTCTTAGAACATCCAGAAAAAACACGTGTGTCTACTTTCACACATGCACACACAAATGGAATCAGCTGTTTATTGCAGTTTATCTGTTTTATTCACTCCAAAGGGGATGCCCTTTCATAACAATAAATTTAGACCTCCATGATTTTCAGTATCTCACTAGTTTATGCCTCCTATTTGTGGACCTTGAGGGCATATCCTTTTTTTCCCTTGTAATTACAAGCAATGCTTTGTATAACCATCTTTCTGCGTACACAATAATCTACTTTGAATAACTTATTTGGAAAAAGGGTTTCTGGATCAAAGAGTATGCCATTCTACATGTGTAAGTGGCTACATCATGAGATATGTCCATTTGTAAATATGCCATTGTGACGGGTGATAAATAAGATCTCAATGTGCTAAAGTTGTGTTTTTTCATTATTAATATAGTTGAGTAAATTTTCTTATGGAAAGTTTGTTAATTTGTTTTGTCCATTTTGTGGAGACTTCATTTCCTTATGGGTTTTAAAAACATTTTTGCATAATAAGGATAGTAGCCTTCTGTAAGTTTCTTGTATAAATATTTTACCTAGCTTCTTATGTTATCTTTTGACCAAAATATCAGTGTGTTGTTTTGGTTTTTATGTGTATTTGCCATTCATATATTTAAGATTTTTAGAAAGTGTAGCCAGCAAAGTGTCTCAACCCTTTATAGTTTCAGATTATGATGTCATAATATCATGCTTAACAAGAAAGGCCTTTTCGTCTATCCCTATGCTGTAAGACTATTCATCCATACATATATTCTTCTAGTGCTCATTTGATTCTATTTTAAGTTTATACTTATCATAAGTAGAAAGAGAGATCTAGATTTTTTTTCCCCTTCTAAATAGCAACCCAACATCATTTATTAACTAGCCTCACATACTCACCTACCTTCATCTCATTCCATGTGCTTGGTCTGTTTCATAAGGACCCTTGGTTTTATACCTTGATGTTTATCCTGTTTCACTGATTCATATGTATGTCCTCCCTCAGACTTCTATTTATTACCTGCGGCTGGCTCATTTTGTTGTTCTTACAATTGATTGTGCTTCTCTGCTTCAAATTGGGTAAGGTGTTAAATGGTCAGTTTTCAGTGCCTCAGAGAACTGGAAATGAAGTGGGAACAGTTGAAGCAAGAAAGGACCACTTTACAGATGTGTTAAAGGAACTAAGTAGGAAAAAGTGAACGGGACAGGAAGAGCTCATGTAGGCTAATTTGTAGTGCCTGAGATTTTTGTTTTAAAACATTCATGGGGGGCAGTTCAGAGGATGTATATAGCAGGTCTTTGTTTCAGTTCAAAGCCATTAAGCATTTCTACCACAGGGAGGAAAATTATGTGTCTTGCCTCTTTGCCAACAGTAACATAATTTTGGTCTTTGAAATAAGTGTCTTGGGACCTCAATTCCCTATTGGTAAAGAAAATTCCCAGCCCATGTGTTGCAGCGGAAATTCATTGTTTCCTGAGTCATTTCCTTTCATGCTTAGTGAAGGGGAAATGACCAAATGTATAGATTTTTTTTCCCTCTAAAACTAATGTCTGTAACATTACTTGATTCTGATGGTTTTTATTATTATTTTAGTTATTGCTGCTGAAGTCTTCTCAGATGCTTCAGAATATCTTCAAGGAAATTGACTCTCCATAAACTGAGAATTTAGGTGAGTCCTTTAAACAACAACAAAAAAAAGATACTTCATTCTTACCAGTTGGCCACCCACAGCATTGGTAAAGTTTTATAGAGTGTTAAAACATTGTCCTTTATACTGTCTTGCTTGATTTTTACTATGGTTCTGTGATGTAGGAGTGTACTTGTCTGGTCTTATTACTTCCATTTCAATTTGATACTCATCCTGGTACTTGGTGGGGTGATGGTGGGGTCTTTTAATGAGGATGAGGCGTGAGGGTGAGTAGCTGTTTTTTTACTTTATTGTATGAATTCTCATTCACTTATGTTTGCTTCATAAACCTTTTTTTTTTTAAGTGCTGGATAAGGAATTAATGTAGAAACTTCCAACAGTCTTTGCACTGACACTACTAGGTAGTTCCTGGAACTCTTCAAGGGATGGCTCATGATTACTCTCGCTAAGATAAAGTGAACTTCGGTTATAGGTGATTGGTTTCTCCCTTTGCTTGTCCTGGGTGTGGCTGCATGACCCCAGGCAGCATGTAGAAGGTCACCTGGGTAAGGGGAAAGCCTTCTCCTGTAGGTCTTAGGTATGCCTTGACCAAAGTCTAACAGGTGACAAAAGATTGGTTTTTACTCTGAAAAGCTGTACCATGGTGCACCAGATGTACTAGTCCTATGCTTGACCAATTGTACAACTGGGGACAGATTAGTTCATTGCTGCTAGTCTCCATGTCCTTATTGTAAAATGTATAGGCTGACCTAGCATAATTGTTCTCATACTTAGAAATTTTTTAGAAGACGAAAAAAATTCAGGACCAATTTTTACTATATTTGGGGGGGGGTCTATTTATAAACATAGTTGAAAATTATTAAAGCTGGACAAGTGCATGAAGGTTTATATATTTGCATACTATTCTATTTTGTGTTTATAAATTTCCATAGTCATAGACTTATTTTCAAAAACAGCTACCATCTGCTATCGTCGTTTCATTAGAGGATAAATATTTTAATACTAAAAAGAGTGGGATGTCATAAATTTATCTTTAGGATGTATGTATTTAGCATTATGAAAATGCCCTTTTTTCCCACCTCTTTTTCATTTCTCTGCTAACCAGTGAGTGTTAATTGGGAATTAGCCAGAATTGGCCTGAGGACTGACATTGGAGAAATATTGGGATATATGACTACTAAGGGCTCTTCTTTTTCTAAAACTATCATTCCTGTTAAACAAGTGTACTTTAGTTATATATCAGCTATTTCCAGAAAATGCCATGATAGCTAGCCTGCTCCAACTAAGAGAGGTTATACATCAACTGGAAAAAGGGATTATTCTTTTGGGAAACCCAGGTAGAAATGGTTCATTCACGAGAACGTGAAATTTAGCTGTGAGCCACCTTGAAGTCAATGTAAAAATGAAAACTGACAATGTTCAAAGTGTTCAGTAAAGTATACAGAATCTTCCCTCTATACATTGTAGGCAGCCTCTGGGGAGGTGATAATTTACATGTTAGTGTCTGTCTGCCATGTAGGGGATATTGAGAGCTAGGGTGGAGGTAGACCAAATGTCTCCAGCAAGACCATCCAAAACCAAGCACAAGGAGCACAGGCTGGGGTGTAGTGGTTCAGGGCGAGTTCTGAGAGGGCCATAGGATTAGATGTACCGCAGGGATGGAAGAGTAAAGGAGCTGTACTGCCCTGAGAGCCTGCAGCAGGCAGCAGGTGGTCTGGTCTGGCTGAAGGGTCTGGGCACACTGGGTAGGGAACATGTCAGATGCATGCCTCTCCCAGGTTTTCAGATCTGAAATGAGCATGCCAAGTGAATTTCTATGCTGTGGGCCTACACAGAACAGAAAACAAACCTTACCATTTACTTTTCCCTGGGGTGTGGGGATGTATGTGAGGGGTAGGGTGGGTGGAGGACAGAGGCAATAATGAGCTGAGTTTTAAGATAGTACAATCATGTGAGGAAGGGACAACCATATCCCATCTTCCAAAAGGCCTGCCTAACCCTGACTGCTTCTGAAAGTTCTGTGCAGTTATATCAGGGTCTGCATTGATGGGAACATGGTGGTTCAGTCCTTTAGAATTCCTCCCTTCATGATTCCTGGTTTTTGTTTGTTTCACATGCCTATTTTTTGGGAAATGCAAATGAAATTGGACATATTTACCTGGTAGTTTTCCTTCCATCAACCAACCTTGGGTTTGCTCTCTTATTTGCATGCTTTAGTTGTGTTGCTTCTGCCCTGAGGATATTTATTTCATTCTCCCATTTTAGGGAGAAGCTTTATCAAAAAACAACAGAAACATTTGTCTTGAAAATAATAGGAATATGAGAGACTACCTGACATCTTGACATTTCTGAAAGTGTCTAAATGCCTAAATGCTAGCAGGAGCTTTTATTTTGACATAAACCAGAGGAAGGAGAATTGCTTTAAGGAATTTAGGCCATTCCAAGTCTGAATAAAATTTAATGAATGAACAATGCAGTCAATCAATCATGTTCTGAGCCTTTCAGAAGGCCCAGCCATGCTGTCTAAGATCTTGTAGTGATGAGCAATTAAGAATTTGAGACAGCCGTGCTTCAGGGGAATAAACATGATGCTCTCTCTAAAGGGTTGCATGTCTGCATGTGAGAGACTGTGTGTGTGTGAATCGACACATGAATGAGTCAAGGGGGCTGGGGGTGTGTGATAAATGATTTGTTTAGCATTTTACTTACGACTTGGGGTATGGTCTAGAGTTGAGAATAATTGCAGTGTTTTGAACTTATCTCCATTTTTCCCACAGGCTTGTAAGAAAAATACTTAAAAACTGATTTTAAATGAAAAACATTGTTTTTGGCTCTCTGGGAATTGTTAGGTCTCACTGCTGTTTAGGGGAGCTATTGAATCTATAAAATTCAAAGCAGATCAACATAGCTATTTGTCATTCTAGATCAGACATTTAAAGGCAATGACGCCAGTAAAGATAAGTTGTTCCTTGCTTACTCTTCTCCATTAAAAATGCAATCTGTTGTGCACCCTTGTCTTCCTGCCATGCTCCATTAGCTGACTTCTTTGAATTGCTCTTCTTATTGACTATGGGCACTGCCACTTGCTCCCCAACTGCTGGCTCCTTGAGTGGCTGGGAGTCCTAATTAACATCATGCTAATTAGTATCATCTCCTTGGTCAGGGTTCCCAGACATGTGCTGGGGTCCTTCCTCTGCTGTTTGTGCTTAGTAAATGTTTTAGAACAACCCAGTAACAATATCCAGATTGCTTTTCATAATTAAGCTTATCCACGGGCATACTATTGTAGAATGTTCTGTTTCCTGAAGCTTTTGGCTAATTATGCTTATCAGTTCATTTCTATCAAAGTTAAAACGCTAAAGAACTCGAGACTTCAGCCTTTTCTGCCTAAGAATTGATTGGATTGCGTAGACTCGCGTGTTCTGGAATACTTGGGCCTGCATTTAACTATTTCACCGTGGAATGTGAACCTTTAAAAATTTCTTTTTGTTGCAAAGCCCTCTATTCTAAAGACCTAGAATAATCATCAAAGCCATTCTATTCTGTTTACAACAAATCAGAATTGGACAGCTTTTCAGAACCATAAAATGCCTGGTGCACTTGAAGAGTTTAAACATGACTTGACTGAGATTAAAATAAAGTAAACACACTGAAGTCCAGCTGCAGGGGCCTCAGCACACCACGGTAAGGCCTGGTAAAACTGCAGTAAAATCCTACTGATCTAAACAGTGGTTTTACAGAGGATGTTTTATTTTTTTTTGAATTTCAGTCACGGTAATGTATGCAAGTGGCTAAAAATAGAAAATATTACAGAACAAAAAAGCAACATGTCTTACCCAACCTCCTTCACTTAGTTTGCTCCTCAAAAGCAACTACTTTTTTTTTTTTTTTTTTCCTTCGCTTGTAGATCGATCCTCTGCTGCTTGTGTGGGGATTTCCACATGTATAAATATTTTGCTTGCACCACCATTTCTTACTTCATTGGCTTTAAAGGCAGTTTCTTGGTATTTTGTTGTGCTCACTGTGACCACCCCTGTCTCCCTACCTCTCCACACCGATTCACACTTTCAGGCCTTCCATGTGCCCCTCAGATGACACATGTAGCCTCTTCTTATCGTTTCCTAGAGAGATTATTATTTTGTTTCCAAAATTTTTAGAGAGAGGGGAAGGGAGAGAGGTAGAGAGGGAGAGCGACATCAACGTATGGTTGCCTTTCACCTGCCTCCAGCTACGGACCTGGCTGAAGACCTGGCTTGCAACCTGGTTATGTGCCCTGGCTGGGAACTGAACCAGTGACCGCTGGGTTTGCAGGCCAATGCCTTATCCACTGTGCCACCAGCCAGGGCGAGACTATTTCTTGTCTAACACTCACTCCTCCCTTCCACCATCTCCATTTTAAGCAGCTATACCTTTAGTTTTATATGTTTATAGTTGGTAGTATTTACATTCTGTTCTTGAGTCTGGTAAGGGCTTCCCTGGTTTACTTACAACTCGATTCTGAATGTTCAAAGCAAGGAGCAGCATTTTCTCTCCCACAGTTAGGCAACTGCTGCTCCCATGGCAGCCAGATTGCATGGTGGGATTATGTCCCTTTCTCCCTGAGCTTGATGTCTTCACAACAGGGCCCTTCCACGGAGCCTGGATTCTCCCTTTCACAGGTCACCAGCCGCCTTGAATGAAACCTCGAGTTTTCCTAGACTTTGTCTTCCCATCTTACACTAGGACCCCACTTTATTTTTGCAGGTCTCCCTCCCATAGGCCCCCCACCCTCTGCCTGCAGCCAGAACATTTTGATTTCTGTGTGTTTCCCACCTTTAAGCAAGCGCTAGTGGTCAGCATAAGCCTGTTACTACTGTTGGAAAAGTAACCTCAGGCCCAGTGGCCTGGTTTCTGAAATCAGACATCATTTCTTGAGGATCTGATGCGTTAGGCACCTAGGTGCCTGAGGCCTGATGTCTCATGAAACCCTCACACCAGCCCCATGGAACACATGTTTTTGACCTTTGTACACCAAGACATTGAGATCGACACGAGAGGCCTCTGAGGCCTCCAGGGGGGAGGGCATCTTATATCCTGATCTGAGCCGGTGTGGCATGGTTCCAGTTGCGGTTTCAGAGGTCAGAAAAGACTTCTTCTGAAATATCAAAGATAGAAACTAGAGAAACATCCCGTTTACTATAGCAACAAGAAAAATGAAGTACCTAGGAATAAACTTAAAAGGAGGTAAAAGCCCTATACTTGGAAAACTACTAAACACTGAAGAATGAAATTAAGGGAGATACAAATAAATGGAAGCATATACCATGTTCATGGATGGAATGAATCAACATTATTAAAATGTCCATACTACCCAAAGCCATTTATAGATTTAATGCAATCCCTATTACATACCAACAGCATAGTTCAGAGATCTAGAACAAATACTTCAAAAATTTATATGGAGCCAGAAATGACCCCAAATAGCCTCAGCAATCTTGAGAAAGAGGAACAAAGTAGGAGGAATCACAATACCTGATATCAAAGTATATTACAAGGCCACTGTAATCAAAACAGTCTAGTGCTGGTATAAGAATAGACATACAGATTAATGGAACAGAAGAGAGAGCCCAGAAAGAAATCCAGGTCTCTATGGTCAATTAATATTTGACAAAGAAGGCAGAAGCATAAAATGGAGTAAAAATAGCAAATGGTATTGGGAGAACTGGACAGAGACATGCAAAATATGAAACTAGCCCACCAACTTATACCATACACCAGAATAAACTCAAGATGGATGAAAGACTTAAACAGAAGTTGCATTGCCATAAAGTCCTAAAGGAAAATACAAGCAGCAAAATTTCAGATGTCCCCCATAGCATTATTTTCACAAGTATATCTCTTAGGGCAAGGGAAATAAAGGAACAAATAAACAAATGGGACTATAATCAAACTAAAATGTTTTTGCTCAACTAAAGAAAACATCAGCAAAATGAAAAGGGAATCAATGGTATGAGAAAACAAATTTGCCAGTGATACCTTGGACAAGGGTTTGATCTCCCAAATATATAAAGAACTTACATAACTCAACACCAGAAAGACAACCCAATTAAAAAATGGGAGAAGGACCTGAATAGACACTTCACCAAGGAGGACATAAGGCCCATAGGCATATGAAAGAACATTCAACATTACTAGCCGTCAGAGAGATGAATCTTAAAGCCACAATGAGATACCACCTCATACCAGTCAGAGTGGCCATCATCAATAAACAAGTGCTGATGAGAATGTGAAGAAAAGGGAACCCTAGTGCACTGTTGGTTGGAATACAGATTGGTACAGCCACTGTGGAAAACAGTATGAAATTGTCCTCACAAACTAAAAATGGAGCTGCCTTTTGATCCAGTGATCCACTGCTAGGGTTATACCTGAAGAATCTTGAAACATCAGTTCAAAAGAATCTAAGTACCTCTATGTTCATAGCAGCATTGTTTACAATAGCCAAGTCCTGGATACAGCCTAAGTGCCCATCAGTAGATGATTGGATCAATAAACTGTGGTACATTTACACAATGGAATATTGTGTAGCAGAAAGAAAGAACCTCTACCTTTTGCAACAGCGTGGATGGAACCAGAGAGTATTATGCTTGGTGAAATAAGCCAGGTGCAAAAGACAAATACCATATGATCTCACCTAAAACAGGAAACTAATGAAGAAAATAAACAAGCAAAATAGAACCAGAAGAATGGAAACAAGGAACAGACTGGATTGACAATGACCAGAGGGGAGGGGGAAGGGGAGGAGGTAAAGAAGGGGAAGGGTTCAATCAAGGAACTAGTATAAATGACCATGGACATGAACAACAGGGTAGGGTTGACTATAGAGGAAGGGATGAGGTAGGTCCGAAAGGGGAGAGCAGCGGGGGAAAGAATGGGACAACTGTAATAGAACAACAGTAAATTAATGGAAACAAAAAAAAACTTCTGTCTTCAGGACATCTTGCATACTTTCCTCAGTAGACCCCCATCTTACCCCAGAAAGTTACGGCTGCTCTAGGAAACTCAGCACTGCTGCTGCTTAATTCCCCATCTCCTCCTCACTGTGGCTGCTAGGAGGCCAGGAGCTCACTGTCCAGAATTCTGTGACTGGGAATGGGAGGAGCCTTACCTACTTAATATTCCTTTTGTGAATTTGAAGGGGGAAGCCGGTATTTTGTCAGTGGTGGTTGTTGATTAGCTATTTTCTTAGAGCCTCAAGTACATTTGTGAGTCAGGTACAATTAATTATCTTCATTTACGATGGTAGGTTTTGGTAGTTATTTTAGAAAAAAGGTTGGAAAAACAATCAAGCTTTACTTTTAACACTTCATTTTCACTCACGAAGGCAGTATTCTGCATAAATGTTTGGGTATAACTGTATTTAGTAAATTGGATGGCAGGTGCCCTAGGCAGGTGGGTCCCTCTGTGTTCTGTTTTTCCCTCTTCTGTCTACTCCCTCCTTACTATGCAGATGCTAAGTGAAGCTTTAGCCCTGGATCCAGCAGTCGCTCCATGAATGTGTTTTTGCTGAGTGGGTGTGATGGTTAGGGTGCCTCCTAGTTGCCTCCGTTAAATCAAGGTGGCAGCATTGATGTGTGCTGCCTCAGTGCAAATAGGGCTTATTTTCCAGACATCTCACTTACAAGTATTCCCCAAGTAAGTATTGAAGGAAAGGGAAATCTTCAGAGATGGACCTCACATACAAGGTCTGTCCCCAAAGTATTGAGCCAAATGTCAATATAATTAAAACTGTTTACGGGTCAATATTTACCTTGTTGCATAAGTGACTGTGGGTGATGTTCCCCATTCACATTTGATAATGATAAGCAGTCCACATTTACCCTACTGCAATAGTATAGTGATTAATTCTGACATGGCAAATTTTTATTTTCATATTAATTGAGTGATTATAAGAATAGGAAAGAATACTCAGCAGAGTACTCATCTATGTGAGTTTTAGTTCTATTGTATAAAGATCACTGATCCTCACAGTTACACAAGTACAGTGACATCTGGGCACAAGTGATTTTGAGGGACAACTCTATTAGAACAAAATTTTTAAAAGATTTTATTTATTATTTCCAGAGAGAAGGGAAAGGAAAGAGGCAGAGAGGGAGAGAAATATCAATGTATGGTTGCCTTTCACCTGCCTCCAGCTATAGACCTGGCTGGAGATCTGGCTTGCAATCTGGTTATGTGCCCTGGCTGGGAGTTGAACCAGCAACCTTTGGGTTCACAGGCTGGCACCAATTCACTGAGCCAGCAGCCAGAGCCTTCTATTAGGACAATTTAAATCTTGGTCAAAATTTAATTCTACATCCAGAAGTGTAGCTTCTAGAAGAACCGAATAGAACCCAATACTTTCACAACAGAGGAAAATGAAGTTTAGAAAGTCTTTTAAAAAGTCTTTATTTACTTTTAGAGAGGGGGAGGGAGAGAAACATCAGTGTGTGAAAGATATATCCATCGATGCTTCTCACACGCCCCCAACTGGAGACCTGGCCCACAGCTGAGGCATGCACCCAGACAGGTAATTGAACCAGCAACCTTTTGGTTTGCAAGACTATGCTCAATCCACCGAGTCACACCAGCCAGGGCTAAAAAGTCTTTTTGTAAAGAAAAAGGACTCATGGACACAGACAACGGTATGGTGGTTTTTGGGGTGGGAGGTGAGGGTAGGTGGAGGTGGAAGAGGGTATAAGGGGAATAAATAGTAGTGGAAAAAATAGAATAAAATTTTATTTATTTACCAAATCTTAAGTGTTCTCCCAATATATGATATGTTCTTTCCTGCATTTACCTCTAAGCAGTGAAGAATATCGCAGCCTTCTCTGCGGGAGAACGTTTGGCTCCAGGATGCCCAGGATACTCAGTTTATTCTGCTGTCCCTTTAGAATGTCTGATGCAGGCCCAGGGGGCAAGCTGTGTGTGGGTGCGGCTCTTGTCCTCTCTGTTGGCCACTTGTCTTAGAAGTTGGCGTTCAGAAGCATTGGAGGATACCATGACATGGGTCTTGTTCTGTTTTGTCCGTATGTTTCCAGAAAGACTGCAGTACAGACATATCTATGACAAATAAACAGAAGAGAGTAAAGTCCGAAAAAGAAACAGATCTTTCTAAAAGGGTAAAGTAGCTCTTCAGTAGCAAGTAGCATTTATTTCCGGGCTAGTTGATGTAAGTTGGAGGATCTGAGGTGGGCTGTATCAGACTGGTGATGACTTGGCTCCTTCCAGGTTGAGTAAAATTCACACTTTACTTGAAAGTGAACTTGTGAATTCAGAGTTTAAGGCAAAAATCCCTTATAGATAAAATTGTTTGTGAACATCTCTTAAGAGGATATCACATTAGTTGCAGATTACGCGTCTCCTGGTCAGTTTAGTACAATGAACTTTTCTCACAGCTTCGGAATAACAGCTTGCTGCTACTTAGTTGGCTGCTGTGTTATAAACAGGGGAAGTGCTCCCATCATCCAGCTAGGACCCCAAGAGGCCCTTAGAAACTGAGTAAGCCCACGGAACTATAAATTCTTACATCCCTCCCATGGTTATTCTGGGACTTATATGCTCATTGAGAGCAATGGAAGAGGAACTGCCTGCCTACCAGGCTGATTTCTTCATCCCTTTGACATAGATTTAAAGGCGGAGAGAATTGTGTAATGAACTAGGTGCGCATTACCCAAATTCAATGATAATTCATTATTAGCCGGTCTTACTTCACCGACACATACCATTCTTTCTCCTACCAACTATTATTTAAAAGATTTTATGTATTTATTTTTAGAAAGAGGGGAAGGGGAAGGGGAAGGGAGGGAGAAAGAGAACATCGATCAGCTGCTTCTTGCATGTGGTCCAGCAGGGGACTAGGTGCCAAACCCAGCCATGTGCTCTGATTGGGAATTGAACCTGTGACCTTCTGCTGTGTGGGACAATGCTCAACTAATTGGGCCATGCTGATCAGGGCATCTCCTGCCACTTACTTTGAAGTACATCTTTGCTATTTTATTTTTTTCTCTCTTAATAGTTCAGTATATATCTTAACAATAGGGCTTTAAAATGATCTACAATACCTTACCACACCAAAGCCATAAAAATTGCCAGTATTTTCTTAATACCATTAAATATCAATGTTCAGATTTCTTCAGTTGCATTATAGTAATTTTTGTAAAGCTTCTTTGAATCAGGATCCAGATAGAGTTTACACATCACAAGTGATTGATACGTCTGTAATCCCCTTGTAATTTATATGTTCCTCTTCCTCCCCCTCCCACCCCCAACATCACACTGTGATTTGCTTGTTGAGGAAACTGAGTTGTTTGTACTATCAGAGCAGAAATTTTCAAACAGGGATGATCCCCTTCCCCCATCTAGGGATACTTGGTAAGCCTGGAGTCACTTTTTGTGTCACCACTGAGGATTGCTCCTGACATCTAGTAGGTGTAGGCCAAGGATGCTGCTAAATATCCTACACAACACAGGATAGCCCCCCTCCACAGGATTGTCTGGCCCCAAATGTCAGTTGTGCTGAGGTTGAAAAACTATGCTGTTGAGTTTTCCAGTTTGGATTTTCATGATTCCTTCTTTGATGGTACCATTTCACATGTTTCTCTGTTCTTTGCATTTTCTACAATTTGTTAGTTAAATCTCCAGCTTTAGTCAGATTCAGATCTGGGGTTTTTGTTTTCCCCAGGGCTACCTACATAATAGGCAGGCTGCATATTTTTACTAAAAAATACGTACAGTTCATTGATGATTGTTGCCTATGTCCTTTAATTCATTAGTGATTGCAAAGAAATGATACTCCAATTCTATCCTTCCTTCCTTGTTTATATACAAGAATACTTATATAAAAATAAATTTAATTTTAATTGTTTACTCTTGAGGTTCTTACAGGAAAGTCAGGGTAAATGCTTGATACTTCCCTTTATTTTCAAAACAATGAGTTCTCTCCTAGCATCCTCTAAAAGTGATCACTGAGGTTTTATTTTTTGGCGCTTTCTTTCTTTCTTTCTTTTTTTTCTCAGTGTAAATGTAATTGATGCGTTTCAACTTAATGTTCTTATTGATTCTCAAATTGTCCCATATTTGACCTGTAGAAGCTAATTCAAGTTAACTACTGGAAACTCATTCCCAAGTTCTTTTGATGTGACTTGTGTTTTTGTATTTTATACTTTTCTGGTACAACAAAATGTTATAGGATTTATAGGAAATGTCTTATCTATTTCCTATTTCAGACTTAGATTCATTTCTTTTAAGGAGCCAAGGCACAATATAGAAACTAGGAATGTTTATTACTACTTATTTATCATTGTTTCTAGATCTTAGTGGGCCAAACTGGGGAATATACATGTGTGTATTGGGTTGGCCAAAACGTCTGTTTAGGCCCTGGCTGGTGGTCCAGTGGATAACGCGCCGGCCTGCAAAACCAAAGGTCGCTGGTTCGATTCCCCAGTCAGGGCACATAACCAGGCTGCAAGCCAGGTCTCCAGCCAGGTCCATAGCTGGAGGCAGGTGAAAGGCAACCATACACTGATGTCTCTTTCCCTCTTTCCCTTTCTCTCTTTCCCTTCCCCTCTGTCTAAAAATAATAAATAAAATCTTAAAAAAAAAAAAAAAGCCTGTTTAGTTTTTTCTATAAAATAAGAGACCCAATTTTCATTTTCACCAACAAGTTTATTGATTTAACTATTGTGAACATGTCTGCTATCTCCAAGTGGCATAACATTGATTGTTCTCAATTAATGTCTCAATTTGATTGCTCTCACCTTCAACTGGTTTACCCAACCATGGTGCATTGCCATTCACTGATGAAGCTCCAGCATGAAACTTCACAAACCACTTTTCACACGTTCAGCCAGTCAGAGTATCTTCTCCATACACAGCACAGATCTTTTTGTTTCTTTTTTTCATTTCAGTTGAGTTTTTACCTTTCTTGAAGTAATAAAGCATAATATGCAAAAATGTTTTGTTTTCTTCCATCTTTAATATTAAAATGGCTACACAAAACTACCAGTTTTGATAATTTTTTTAATACATGCTGATATAACAGCTGTCACAATACAATCTAATAACATTGTTTTGAATGAAGTTAAAGATAACTGAGTGTTACTCGAGCTGTCTTACAAAAGAAACAAATGAATTTTTGGCCAACCTAGTATATGTATGTTTGTGTTTGTGTATATATAGCATAGATATAAAATTGATTATCACTTCATATTAACACTTCCAAGTGAAATTCAGGTGTACAGTACCGCAGTACAGGGTTTTGACTGGCTCTACCAACTTTGTCTTATCCTCTTTTGTCCACCCTGTATCCCAGTTCAGTAACACCATCATATTTTTGTATCTGCTTTCTCTCTGCCTACATACACAACTGACTGTGTTTTTTTTTGTTTTAATTTTATTGTTGTTGTATTATATCCATCCCCTTTTTTTGCTCCCCTCTGTCCCCCTGCCCACCCAACCATTCCCCCCAAAGTCAGTCCCATCTGTTGTCCATGTCCATGGTTCCTTTATACTAGGTTCTTATCTAAGCTGCTCCTCTTTGTGTTTTAAAGGTACTTGGAATAGTTATCCTCTGGGATTGTGCCACCAGCTGAATACATAGGTAGGGTCATTGATCTCATTTTATTTTCTGTTTTTAGAGAGTCCCACTTTCAATTTAAATTTAAATAATTTCACACAATGTTGTCAAGTTTTAAAGCCTCATCTACAACATAAGGCATGTACAGAGCTGTTTGCTTTTACTCCAGTTCCCTCTCCGTTTTGTTTCTTCTGTCCCCATATGTAGCAATTAAAAAAATAGATGGTTTACTCTTGCACCCTTTAAAAATATATACACAAATGCATGTGTGCTCTCATATTTATATCACCCACCCTTCTTAGGTAAATAACAGTAGCTGCATATACTTCTCTCCACCTTGCTTTTCCACTTAGTTTCCCCTGGCTGGTTTCATAGTGGTGCATTGAGAAAAATCCCCAGCCCTTCACACAGCCACAATATCCTCCACCCAATGGATATGCTGTGACTTATCACTGGTGGACATTTGGGCATTTTTCATCTTTTACTGTTAGAAATAATACTGTGGAGAATAGCGTTGGGCACCCTTACAGTCGTTTTTCTTTTTTAACCTCATAGAAATTAAGTGTATGTATGATGTGACTACTTTCATGAAGAGAGAGAAGGATGTCTCCAAGCAGTTGAGACTGAACAGAGCTTTGGAGCAGGCAGCGGAAAAGGGAGTGTGTGTGAGGGCAATACGGACGACTGTTTCAGGGGGAGTAGGCAATGTATCTTCGTGTGGAAGAAAGTAGGGCTTAGGAAGGTTGGTTACATCCAGGTTTCCACGACCTGCATTGCCAGGCCAAGGGCTTGGATGTCCCGCTCCAGGCCAGGAGTTAGCAGTCATTTCTGGGAAAGGGCCAGATAGTAAATATTTTTAGGCTACTGTCTATGTTGCTGCTCCTCAGCTCTGCTGTTGGATGGCAAAAGACAGCCATAAACAAAGTATAACTAAATGAGTGTGGCCATGTTCCAATAAAACTAGGTTGATGGACACTAAATTTTGAATTTTATAATTTTCATTTATCATGAAGTATAATTCTGTTTTGAATGTTTTTTTTTTTTTTTCCTTCTTCAGCCATTTAACAATGTAAAAGCCATTCTTAGCGTGTGGGTCAGAGTTTGCCAAACTCTGCTCCGGGCTTTTGGGAGACGTAGAATGTTCTTCCACACGGGAAAGACTTGCTCAGGGGATCATCAGCAGTGCGGTGAGGAGGTTTGTCAGGGCGATGTTCTTCCACACGGGAAAGACTTGCTCAGGGGATCATCAGCAGTGCGGTGAGGAGGTTTGTCAGGGCGATGTTCTTCCACACGGGAAAGACTTGCTCAGGGGATCATCAGCAGTGCGGTAAGGAGGCTTGTCAGGGCGATGGAGCCCAGGCTCAGCAGGCTGCTGGTAGTCTCAGCATCAGTGTAGCTGGAAGGTGGCTGTGGGAATAGAAGTGGATTTCTTTTCTTTTCTTTTTTTCTTTATTATTTGAGATTGGCGAATTATTGGTAAGCACTGAAGCATTGTATTATTGGATATATACTCAATATTTATTTTTAAAAGCTGTGCTCTGTAATTACCCACTGGTTACATACAAAGAGAGAGCCAGGAAGTATCTAGTCAAGGATCTAATAGAAATGACCCATGGACATGGACAACAGGGTGGGGATTGACTGTGGGAGTGGGTGGGGGCAGGGTAAGGGGGAAAATTAGGACAAGTATAATAGAACAATAAAAACATTTAGAGAGAGAGAGAGAGCCAGATTCATCATCTCATGCCATGTATACTTGGGCAAATTGTCTCATTCTTTGCTGCCTCATTCTCTTCTTAACCTCATTGCCCATGAAGAAACCCAGTATTGAGCCCCATTTAAATGGTGAACCTTTTGCATCAACTGTTTTGCACATCTTGTTTCCTATGACATTTGCAGCCAACTATTAAGAAACCAGTATTTTGTTTGCAGGAGAAAAAAAAAAATCAAAGATAATATCAATGAAAATGCATTTTCATATAATGGAAATTATTAGAGCCACTTTTAAAATGTCACTGCAGATTCATGCAGACAAGAAGAAGCTGAATGCATTAGAAAGTAGGTCAAGTTATCTCATGTTTATGAATGAGGTAAATTACAGTGTAGGTTTAGGTTTATAAAATTGTGTATACTATAGTTGATGTGAATTACCCTAGTCCAAATGGTATTAAACCAAAATATAATTGAAATAAATTGAATCTGTTTCTTTGTCCTTTGTGACTTAAGTATTTTATACCTACTGTTTTATGAATTTAATAACCTAGGAAAAGTGATGAGCTTCTTGCTATTGCTCGCATTTCCCGTATTAAACACAAAATCTACTTTAGGGAGTTAAAGCTAAAGTAGATTTAATCCAGGGAGTGAGTGCTTCCAGAATCCTTAGAAGGTTTGGAGGAAGAGGCTCCCAGCGGACCCCCCGCCCCAGATCCCTTTTCTCTTACCAGAATTGGGAAACTGCTCTGGCTCCAGCTCTGGGAAGCTCTTCAATTAGGAACCCAGGACTTGAGTGGCTAGCTCCCACACTTCACCCCCTGAGAAGAGAAATCACTTCTCTTGGATGCCCAGGCACGTGGCCTCCTTCCCCCACGGCTCATGTCAAAATCAAAGTTGTCTGTGAGCCCGTCTCATTGGAAGACTCTAAGTCACATTGGGCACCATAGCGGCAAATAAGTCTGGGGTCTGGATTATGTATAAGGCTTAGCTCTCCAGACTCTCCATACTACAAGTGGGCCAACCCACTGTTTCCAATTTTAGTAAATGCCACTTCATATATGCATGCTACAACAACTGCACATTTGAAGGACAGATCATCAGCATTTGCTTTCCTGAATACATATGATACCTTCTGATAGACTTGTTGAATGGTAATAATAACTGGTCTAATACCACTGTTGCTGGTTAACTAGTATTAGTTGATAGTGTTACTGGTGACCAGTCATGGGCAGCATTTGCTGTTTCAGAAAGATCTTTGTTTAAGTTGGATTACGGTAACACTAAGAAAGGAAAACCTGTGGTGTAATGGTGAAAAGTTCAGTGATTATGGAATCCAGCCAGGCCTAGAGAACATACTTCATTTTTCCCACAAAGATTGGGAAGTCAAAATATTGTCCTGGCTATCCATTCTTCAGCATTTATTTCACTAATTCATGTGTAATGTCAGTGATACAACATTTGTTCACCGTGGCATTGCTCACTAACTTTCTCACTGGCAGATTCTTTTATGAGAGTTTTAGTGGACACACCCTTTTTCCATCTTGGTAGCAACAGTCATTCACAAGTAACTAGAAGTAGTACTTCAAACAAAAGGTCATAGATTTTGAAATGGGTAAACCTGGGTTCAAGTCCTAATTCCACCACTTGCAAAATTAGTACATTTTGGCAAAATTTTTCTTTCTATGCTTAGGTCTTCTGTATTGAACGGAGTTCAAGCACCCTTCTTATTGTGTTGTAAGGTGTTGCTAATGCTGAGCACGGGCCCAGCACACGGCCACTATGTGTGTGGGGGCATCACCACCAGTGATTGCAAGGTCCTGTGCCCTTTCCACATGTCCTGGATGAGTGTTCATGTGCTGAAGCTCCATGTATCTCTTCACAGCAATAATTTTCTCACCTGGGGTCCTGGCTCCCTTGGAGGTTGCTTCCTGTTTATGCTATGATGGCCTTTCTCCTACTTTTCAAACACCCTTAGATTCCTCTTAGATGTTCTTTTTCCTCCAGAGAAAAGATCTCTCTTAATGCTTAATGGGCAACAGAGCCCTCATGGGGTCACAGAAGTCATAGTAGCTTTTTATTTGTCATGCAGACCTCAAGACCTCCTTATGAGGCATGAAAGGCTGATGGCGGCCCACTACTTCTTCCTAATTAGATTACTGATTCCATTTCAGTGATGGTTTTCAGCTAAGATGGCCTTAATTCCATTGCTTTTGCATGTTATTTTCTTGACTCGTCTCTCTTTTGACTCCACAGTGGTACCTAAAGTAAATTGGGGGACAGTAGTCAGGAGCACTTCCGCCTGTATTCTTTAGAAACGTCCAGAATGGCTGTGACTTTGTGAGGTTTTGGGGGAAAATGTAGTGAATAAGAAACAAAAGGTTCAAAAAGATGCTTCCATAGCATGGTGTACCAAGCAAGTTTCTGTAGATTTTTCCTATTTAGTTTTTACCTGTAATCTACTTCTTACCCCTTAGAATATTTTGGGTCCCTATATGGCCAAAACCCGACTTCCCCTGGCCCCGTTCCTTGTGTGTGTGTGTGTGTGTGTGTGTGTGTGTGTGTGTGTCCCTGGGGAGGCCCATGATCACACTCCTTTTGAGTTTACTATCAATATAATGTGGGCAAATAGACCTCAAACAGGAAGTATCGCATAATCAAGCCATGCTGCGGCATGTGACATGTGGCCATTCCCTGCTAGACTGCAAGCTAGCATGCCTCCCTTCTTTCTCTGTACAGATTTTATCTCTGGTTCGATTCCCAGCCAGGGCAACATAACCAGGTTGCCAACCAGGTCTCCAGCCAGGTCTGTAGCTGGAGGCAGGTGAAAGGCAACCATACATTGATGCTTCTCTCCCTTCCCCTTTCTCTGAAAAGTAAAATCTTTAAAAAATAAGATTTTATCTATCTGTCTATCTATTTACTTATTTATTTACTTCAAGGGGAAGGGGAGGTGAAAGAGTAGGAGAGAAATATCTATGTGTGAGAGATACATCAGTCAGTTGCCTCTCACTCCCAACTGGGGACCTAGCCCAAAACCCAGGCATATGCCCTGCCTGGAAATCGAACCCATGACCTTTTAGTTCACAGGCTGGCACTCTATCCACTGAGCCACACTAGCCAATGCACCTTTCTTTCTCTTTAATGTCTGACCTCAAGGACCTTGACCTTGCACTGATAATAATTTTGTGCAAACTCTGTGACATCTTTAACCCTTTGCCAAGGATTTGAGTCACACTTTTAATACTTTTGTATATTTGAAGATTTGAGTTTGTGTTAAATATTAAGTTGGCCTATCCTCTCCTAGATCTAATGGACTCATTTATTCATTCAAGCAGTCATTTATCGAACATCTATAAAGTGCAGGTATCCTGCTGGATACCAGGAGGATTGTTGTCAGCAAGATAGAAATGGAAAATATTGTAATATTATTGGTGCAAAGGATTTCAGATATTGTTAAATTCAATAAGTAGATTTTATGATATCTAGTAAAGGGTTTAGGCTTTGTTTTTCCTAAGAGCAATGAGAATCCATTAAAGGGTTTTAGCAGAGTGGGATCTAGTCAGACATGAACTTCAGGGAGACCGCTGGCTGAGATATAGCGTGTGTATTCAAGGGCAGAAGAGCAGGTGTGGGGAGCCCAGTAGGGAAGCTGATGCAGCATTTTGGGCAGGAGATTATGGTACCTTAAAGTAGAAGAAGACAGATTTGAGAGATACTTAGGAGTTCAAATTGCCAGAATTTGGATGATTGCATGGGGCTGTGCAAGACTCACATTGTGGATGATCCATTTCTGGTTGGCAGTTGGGTGGATATTGGTGACACTGAGATGAGGAACTCATGGAGGAAGCAGGTTTGGGAGGGGTGGTGGCAGGACTGTAGGGATGAGTTCATTTCAGGATGAACTTGTTATGCTTGGGAAAAGATCTTGGGGAAATACAGCGTAGGCTTGGGTAAGGAGCCTAGGGGACAGGCCTGGCCTCTATGTACGTATCTGGTGAAAGCAAGTCCAGAAAGCAGATGAGAACCAGGAGGCAAAGCTGTGGAGAAGGAGGAGAAGCGGGACTAGAAGTGAACTCAAATACCATGAGGTTTAAGCAAGGAAGAGAGCCTGTGGAAGCAACTAAGAACAAGGGTTCAGACAGGTGGAGGGAGTGACTATTGTGCAGCTCTTAAGACAGGAAAGGGAAGGTCCGCTTTATCAGCAGGGAAGACATGAACGACCTTGTCTGTACTGAGCAAACGCCTGATGGGAACGAGGGAAATAATTTGAGGTCTGCCTGTGCAGAGGACTCCTGCAGGAA
>PVIW01002780.1:173404-198936 GCA_004026585.1 Noctilio leporinus | reverse complement strand
GAAACAGCCTAAGTGCCCATCAGTGGATGATTGGATCAAAAAACTTTGGTACATTTACACAATGGAATTCTATATAGCAGAAAGAAAGAAGGAACCTGTACCCTTTGCAACAACATGGATGGAACTGGAGAGTATTATGCTTAGTGAAATAAGCCAGTCAGTGAAGGACAAATATCATATGATCTCACCCATTATGGGACAACAATGAACGAAACTAACAACAAGCAAAACAGAACCAAATATATGAATACAAGGAATAGGCCTTCAGTGGTCAGCGGGAAGAGGTTTGGGGGGAGGGGGGAGGCAGAGGCAAGGAAGGGGAGCAGTTTAGACAAGAACCTAGTATAAAGCAACCATGGACATGGACAACAGGTGGGATTGACTGGGGGGGGGATGGGTGGGTGGGGAGGGGGATGGAGGGGAGCAAAAAGGTGATGGATGTAATACAACAACAATAAAAAAATTAAAATTAAAAAAAAAAAGAATTTTGGGTTGGGCATGGTGGAGAAGGGGATCTGAAAGCACATGTGGAGACCGAAACTGGCAAGTCTAGGAAGAGAGAGGCAAGTCTTTAAATAAAATATTTTTTGTTTCCTCAACAATACCAATGTTGAGTTGAGAATAGTGGCTGCTGAATCAGATTGGCAGACCCCACAAACACATATTACCTTTTTATGCATTGACATATTTTATTTGTGGAAATATATATAACACCTATCTAAAAACAAACAAGTATGTAATATTTCTTTTCATGAACTGCAGCTGGAAGAGATGGCAAATGTTTGCAAGTCTCTTCCATCCATGCTATTCTGATGCCTCTGTGAAGGAAGAACTCAGAAAAACACTTCCCTTACATGTATCATTTTATTATACAGGACACAATTCAAGAACAGCCAAATGAAGGAGATGCACAGGGCAAGGTAAAGTGGGGGCAGTTGTGTGTGGAGCTAATATGTACAGCCCAGATGTGCCACTCGCCAGCACTGATGTTCATCAACCTGAAAGCTCCCCAAATTGCATTGTTCATGAATTTTTTCACCCAATCTCTAGCTCCTCTTCCTTCTCTGGAGGTCAAGTGGTAGGGCTGACGGTCCTCACCTTCTGATCACGTGTTTGATCTTCCTGGTGACCAGCCCCCATTCTGAAGCTATCTATGGGCCCCACTCTGATCACCTCATTAGTCTAAACCCAGAGTATCTTTCCGCACCCTCTCTCATTGGAACTTGCCTGTCTTATGGAGCACAGGGGTGGTTTCCATGGTTGCCTTCACCTTACAAGGAGGTTCATGTTGGCCTGTAGATGGGTATAGAAGATGTCACTTGGCTCAGGAATACCAGCCAGACACAGGAGACCCAGAGGAGACAGTCAGGTTGCCTATAACTGCTCCTGACAACTAAACCACCGATGGATTAGAATCTTAAAACCACAGCACCATAGAAACAGAATCATAGAATGTTGGCTCTGGATGGCACCAGAGAGCTCACATAATCCAACAGATTACCAACAACAACCACCAAAACCCCTGGGAACAAAGAGTCAGATTTAAGACTTCAGATCGGTCAGGCCAAGGACATGCAGCTCCCACTGGCCCCCTTCTGAGATGCTCCCAGAACTCCAGCCTGGGATCCTTTATAGCCCTTGGCTTGCTATTCCCCATTCTCCCACCCACAGCTCTCTGAAGGGAGCAGGTCCAAGGAACAGAGAAAGGCCTGTTGAGGCTGTCTCTCAGCGAGGTCCATGCAGCTCGGGCTGACTTCCACATTAGTTTACTATGTAGGCGCATGCACTGTACTGGAGCATGAGATATTTATGAAATACATGACTCAGATTGGCCTGTCACAACAGGTAACTAATGGGGGTTTGGTTTTCTGATAGGATGCCCATAATAAAAGAAGCTAAAATTATCTAACAGCAATAATACTTGCTCATTGTTAAAAATTCAAACATACAACTATAAAGAAGGAAGTGAAAAGCAACTGAATTTCACCTCATACTATAAACACTATTAACATGAAATATTTACAAAAAAGAAGCATAGCTTATATGTTATAACTAGGGTTTTACTTAGCAGTCCACTATGGGCATCTATTTCATTATCTTCGAATGGCTCAATAATATTCCCTGTGTGGGTGCATCAGAGTATATTTAGCCAAGCTCCTATTTGGAGGCCTGTTTTGTTTTCAGTTTTTCAAGGAAAAAACAAAACAAAAAACAAACAAAAAAATAAAACAATGCTGGGATAAACCTCTGGTTCCTAGATCATTTATATTGATTTTTATACAGGGTGCATGCGATCAATTGGCAATAACTTTGCATCTCCTATTTCACGTGCTTATTAATTTTGAAAAACTATGTTTCTAAAGTTATGATTTAATATCATTGTTTCAGATATAAAATATTAAATTCTGAGAGCAGCAGTCATGTTGAAGGAATACAATGTTAGAGCAACCATGATTTCTGGACTTCATGCAGGGCAACCTGCTAAGGAAATTGTGGACTTCAATAACATCCCTTAACGTACAGTTGACAATGTGAAGAAGGTGTATATGCTGATCCTGATGTCGCCATACCAATAAGGAAAATGCATAAGGTACGCAAGGATTGCACAAGTCCAGATATTGTACACAGAATCCAGGAGATCATCAATGAAGATCCAGGATGTTTATCTTGACATTTTGAAAGAAGCAGTTGTACCGTGGATGAAGCAAGTTGCAAATGGACGTCATTTTATTTCCAACAAGATGGTGTATTAACACATAATGCCAAAAAGGTGCAAGAATTTCTCAGTGTCAACGTTCCTGAATTCTGGTCAAAGGAAATCTGGCCACCTAGTTCACCAGATGCAAATCCTTGAGACCATTATGTATGCAGCATTTGTGAGAGAGAAGTTAACTTCACTCCAATAAAGAAGCTATTAAAGCTAAAACTGAAAACATGATGATGTCCATGAACAAAGAAAAGTTAATGAAAGCATGCTCAAGATTCTGAAGTCGAATCAAGTCTATTATTGCAGCAAATGGAGACTTTTTTGAACAATTTAAAAAGTAATGGCCCTGGCTGGTGGCTCAATGGATAAGGCGCTGGCCTGTGAACCCAAAGGTCACTGGTCCAATTCCCAGTCAGGGCACATAACCAGGTTGCAAGCCAGGTCTCCAGCCAGGTCCATAGCTGGAGGCAGGTGAAGGCAACCATACATTGATGTTTCTCTCCCTCTCTCTCTCTCTCCCTCTCTCCCTTCCCCTCCCTCTGAAAATAATAAATAAAATATATTTTTTAAAGAATCAGATTGTTTTAAAAATAAAATAATAAAAATGACTATGTTTATGTATTTAGATATAAGAATAAATTTATTTCAAAATACAACACTTTTGTGGTATATGTTGTTTCTTTTACTAAAATTTTGCCAACCTGTATGTGATTTGAATTTTATCCACAAGGGGGAAGCAGGCTACTGTGAGAAGACAAGCTGAGATTTTAAAAAAAAACAAAACTAAACAAAAACAAATTTTAAAAAGCCACTACAAAGATCTTTGGCATACCTAAGCTTACCCCTAACCTCGTGATATGAATATTAAGATTTTCCCCTTTTATGGACACGAGACTGGGTGTGGGGAGAGGAAGTGAGGTGCACAGATTATCACCAACTAGTTAAAGAGATGAAATTCAAAGCTGTCCCCTGATTCCATACACCTGGCTCTATTCTTTTCACTGCGCTTCCAGAGTTAACAGCAGTAAGACTTTATCCCTACATTCAGTTCGGTTCTAGAAACTGTGCTGGGACCCTAGTCACAAGGAAATAAGAGGATCCCTGATCCTTAGTGGGGTTATGATCAAGCGTGAGAATAGATTTACACATAAACAACTGAATAACTTAAATGCCCACCGGAGTGCAGAGGGCAGGGAAGTTGCTTTGACGGTGAGGCTAGGCACAGCTTTATAAAGAGGTAGGATAACTATCAGAGTTAAAGTTTATTTCGCATTTTCTCGGTAGGAGGCAGGATCACATTTAAAGCTCCCCCACAGACCGGGAAGGTATTACAGCCTTTTTACAGAGAAGAATCCTGCAACCCACACCCTTACAAGTTTGTTTGGCAGGGACCTAGAAGGGAGGATAGATGAGCAGAGCTGAGAGAAAGATCCAGAGAAGATACACAGAAACAAAATCTAGGAGGCCAGAAATACCGGCACGTTCAGCAATACAAGGGCATCGGTGTGGAGGAAGGGCATGAAAGAGGAAGAATCTGATGACATTGAAAACTAGGGAGACAACTGAGCCAATTGGGGAGGCTGGGAACAACAAGCCAAAGGGATCCTACATTCTCTGTGGGAACCGACCACAGAGTGACATCACCTGTACTTTGTGAAGATTATTTTGACACATTACATAAGGGAATGAGGAGGCTGGTTAGGGGGTTATTAAGATAATCCTGGCTAAAGATAGAAGGAAGGAGAACCAGGAAAAAGTTACTGAGATAAAAGTCCACAAGGTCTGACCCCTTCATTATGAACTGGGGACAGACAGAACCATGGTTAAGGTTTCCATGTCTGGGCAGCTGGGGGAACGTGAGCCTGTACACCAAGCCAGGGGCTGTGGGGAAGGAAGAGATATAAGGTCACTTTTGTTCTGTGAGATTGAGGAACCCGAGGGGGCCTCTGGGTGGGGTTGTTCAGGGGGAGGTGGAAGTAGGAAGCTGGTGATTTAGATCACTGAGAACCAGAAGAAATGCCCAGGGGGCAGCCAGGGAGAATCTCCAGCTGAAATTCGGTGGGGCCTGTTCAGCCCCTGCTAACTGTTGAGAAGAGGCTGCTCCCCGTCCTGGCTGCTGTCTGACCTGTGAGCTGGACCCAGGTCACAGCGGAGGTTGCTCCCTGCAAACCCTCCTTGCAGACTGGGCCCTGACGTCATCTATGCCCTTTCTGACAAAAACCAGCAGCCCTCCCCTCCTCGCAGTGCATGCTGGTTCCTGGAACAGGTCATTGTCCTGACTTGGTCAAGCATGTAAAGCAATTTCCCATACCTGGTAGCATTCACATGCTAGCACCCGTGAATTACCCCACCACCACCACCCTTTTCCATTCCCTGGAATTCTTTGGCCCCTGCCAAGTAGTGCAGGGATCTGTTTGTCTTGCAACCACCCAAGACACGCCTGCTACGAAAGAAACTATTCATTACTGAAGTAACCAGCCTCGCTCTCTCTGCCCTCTGCTTACAGAGGTAGATTTTCAGACCTAGGGCCTTTTTCTGGGTCTAGAAATACTTAAGGTAATATGTAATTCCACTGCCAGATTTCTGTCATAGGGAAATAAATCATACATGCACAAGAAAGTGCAGGAAGGCTATTCACAGTAGCATTGTTTGCAGCCATGAAAGGCTAGGTGAGGGGAGGAGTGAATAAATAAACCATAAAACATCCACATTGTGCCATGGTTAAAAATTAAATAGATTAAAAATACTAACATGGACAGATCTCTAAAACACACAGTCGTGGGAAAAGCAAGTTGCAGCACAATAATAAAGTGTAAGAATACTTATGAAAAAAGTTTTTAAAAAATGTTGCCATCCATATATTTTAGATGCTGTGTGTGCATGTTTGTATGTGTATAGAGAAAATTCTGGAAGAATAAACATCCTGCTAATTATGCTAGAGAGAAGTTGTGACAAAAATGGAGAGCAGAGGGGGTGAAATAGGATTTTAGCTTCAGCTGTCAATTTTTAATTTTACAAGAAAAATGGAATCATATATTACTTATCTGGATAAAAATTCTCAAACTATTATATATATATATATAATTATTATTATTATTATTTTTTCTCTTCAATGGGAAGAAGAGAAAATGGAAGAGAGGAACATTCTGATTCTTTGACTAGGGCACTATCATTGGGAACACTGGGAGAAATTTCTGGAAGTGCAAGGTGGTGAGGGCAAGCACCCTGGTGAGTACAGGGTTGGCGCTACACTTGCCAACCCTGCAGACATAGCTGAATGAGCCCCGAGGACTCAGTTAGTTTTTAAAACCTTTCCATTGCAGCCACAATTCCTGTTGTCCTGTCACCATGCCCCACCACTTGCGTTGGACTGAGACTGTGTTCGCGTTGTTCTTTGCTAAGTTGTATATACCCAATGACTTTTCATCCAATTCCTGTGTTTGCCCTCTTTCCCAGAAATTTCCATGTTTGTTCTTGGCATCCTCATTCCACTCCTTCAAGCTGACCATGAAATCTGCTTCCTCCCATTCTATCCCCAGCAAACACCTGCCTCGTCAGCTTGGCTCCCGTTCAGCTATATTCCCCATCCCGGTCACTTGAAAGAGGATTGCCATGGGGACCTTTTATGGACTTTCTCAAGGGACAGCTGGAATAGCTGCAGCTAACATCAAGCACATAGAGGTGCCAGGCACTGTGCCAAACTTCATAGAGAGGATCTCATTGAGTCCTTCCAACAACCCGGTAAGTCAATACTGTTGGAACCTCGTGTCACAGCTGAGACTTGGTGCATGGTGGTCGGCATGGGGTGGGTGAGTGTGTGTGCCTCTCGCTACTGCTACTCGAGCTTGTCCTGAGGGACTGAATGAAGGTGGGATGCAGGGACTAGGGAGGAGGGGGGCACCTGCTCAGGTGTCCAAAGGGGTTCAGTTCACCAAGTGCCTTCATAGCCATGATTTCCTTTGATTTCACCACAGCGCTCTAACAGTGGGGGCGTCTTTAGGGAAAATAATGAGTCTGGTTTTAATTCCCTTAAAATGTCAACCTTTGGGTCAAAGGCTTTTATGGCTCATTAACCTGGTATCTATCTGGCCTTGAGCACTGGGCAGGCAGCGGCCACAGGCAGGATGTGTGCTCTCTGCGGCCCCTTTTGACCCAGCTCTTTAAGGATCATTAGTTCCTGGCAGCCACTCCTCCCAGTTTAGAAACTCTTGGCCAGGCACCTCCGTGCCCGCCCATCCGGGAGATAAAGCTAAGCTGCAGAGGAGCCAGTGTCCCGGGGTTAATAAACAGGCTACTTAGATCCAAGAGCAGTCACGGGTTAGGAGGAGGCAGGCGGGGTGGTCACAGTCCTTTGCCATGGTGAACTTGCTCGTAAACATTTGCCCAGGGAACCTCCTGGGATGAAGGACAAACTCTGGGCTCATCGCCCTTGCTAGGCAGAGCATCAAGGCCCCCCTCCTCCTCCCTCCTTGGGCTGAGAGCCTGCGGGGAAGCTTCTGGGCCTGACTGCCCAAACTTCAGCCAAGGCCCTGAGTGACTTGGATGGGAGGGGCAGGAACAAATGGAAAGTGGGAGGAGAAGCAAGAAAGGGGGTAACCTGAAAAAAAGAACTTCTTCCTCTTAAAAAATGTCAAGTTGACAAGCAGAACAGAACCAGATATATGAATACAGTGAATAGGCCTTCAGTGGGCAGGGGAAAGGGGGGAAGTAAGAGGCAAAGAAGGGGAGCAGTTGAGACAAGAACCTAGTATGGAAGAATCATGTACATGGACAACATGTGGGATTGACTTTGTGGGCGAGTGGGTGGGTGGGGAAGAGGACAGAGGGGAGAAAAAAGGGGATGGATGTAATATGACAACAATACAAATTAAATTTTAAAACAACGTCAAGTTTATAGTTGTTATGAATTTGACATTGTAACGTAGTGTAAGAAACGTATGATTCATGTTACACAGGCTGCCTTCCCACCCATGCAGCAACCCACCTGTTATATTCACTTGTAACGTGCTCAGTGCTCAACCCAAAACCTGCAAATAGTCAGTGCTCAACGCACCTATGAAAAATAAATGAAAATACGGCTGGAGAGAATGAAACCTGGGTCAGAAAACCTGTGTTTTAGGGTTTAGCTCCATGACTTGCAATGACCCTCGGACAGGTCACTTTGACGCCACTAGTCTCAGACCCTAGTGGCAATAGATACTATTGGCACTTCCTACTTCAAGAGCTTTAAAATCATAGCGTTCAGGCTGGGTAACTGTGGCTTAAACCATATATGTCAACCTGACCACTGTATTCCTCCAGAGTCCAACAGATGGCCGGGTTTTGCAATCTATTCCAAGAGCCTTGCCAAACCAGGGCCAGGGGAAGGCCACAGTGTGGTTTTAGGAATGGTAATTAAACATGAAAAAGACTGTAAAACTGCTTGGAGAAATGCACCTCCTGAGGAGGGAACAATAGGCAAAAGATATTCTTTCTCCCTAGGGGTTCCTCAGCTTTGCCCATTCAGGGGATCAGTTAGCATTATCCGGAGCGCAGGCAGAATTAAGTCTGAAGTGTGCACAGGCCATCTAATCCACACATCTGCCCGGCCTTCTCCAGGTAAGAAGACAGTAGCCCAGCGAGGGGGCTTAGGCGCTGAGTGACAAGGACCAGGCAATCTAGTCTCAGCACCATGTCGCTCCTGCTGTGCCACATTCAGGAGGCAGGATGTGCAAGGACAGTGAAAGAATGCCTCCACAAAGCAATGGTTTATCTTTTCTTTGCTTTTTTTTTTTTTTTAAATCCTCACCCAAGGACATGTTTATTGATTTTAGAGTGAGAAAGATCCATCAGTTGCCTCCTAGATGCACCTCAAGAAGTGATTGAATCCACAACCTATGTATGTGCCCCCGACCAGGGATTGAACCAGTAACCTTTTGCTGTACAAGACAACATTTCAACTAAATGAGCCACCCAGCCAGGCCAGCGATGGCTCAAAAAGGGCTTAAAGATGAGGAGGAACAGGGGGAAGGGAAGGTTGTAAAGAATCTCTTAAAGCTATGTGAATTATGTTTTCAAGCTATTACATGTGGAATAGCTTGTTAGATGTGTGCTTTTAAAGTGGAGCATCACTGACGGAGAATCGGAAAGGCCATTTTCATCACCCAGCATGTATAAGCCCTGTGACCTCAGGCAAATCCTTTCTTTGATCTTCAAAATTATCATGTGACCCTCCTTGACTGGTGGCACAATGGAGAAGGCACCGGCCTGTGAACCCAAAGATTGCTGGTTCGATTCCCAGCCAGGGCACATAACCAGGTTGCAAGCTAGGTCTCTAGCCAGGTCTCCAGCCAGGTCCATAGCTGGAAGCAGGTGAAAAGCAGTCATACATTGATGTCTCTCTCCCTCTGCCTCTCTCTCTGCCCCTCTCAAAATCTTTAAATAAATAAAAACAATTTTAAAATAATAATAAAAGCTTTTCCTTTAAAACAGAAACCAAAAAACAAAATTATCATGTGAAGCATGAGGATAATAGTGTTTCCCCTACAGAGCTTATCCTCAGGGACCCGTTGGGTAATGGATGCAGAGGGAGTTTGTACACTCCAGAATATGCTCCAAAAAACAGGAAACCTGGCAAGGTGGTCACAAGTGAGGACTCTGGAGTCAGCCCCTGTTTCACCAATCACCAGGTGTATGATTTAGACTATTCATTTAACCTCTCTGTGCCTCAGTTTTCTCATCTGTAAAATAGGTATAGTGGGAATCAAATATGATCATGCAGGTAAAGTGTTGATCACAATTCCTGTCACATTCTAGCACAATGTAGCATGTAATATATTATTGGTTATTATTACTATACTTGGATAGGATGGATTTTCTCATTTAATTCTCTCAAAAATCTTATGAAATAGAATTATTAGTCTCATCTCGAAGATGGGTAACTAGGGAGAAGAAATAGGCCCGTTAAAATAAAACAAAGCCAGGACTAGATCCCAAAGCCCTATTACTCTAGATGGGGAAAGATAGATCAGGACTAGGGCAGGCAGCTTTGGGAACATCTGTCAGTGGAGTCCAGGGACCACATTTTGAGTAGCAAGGAACTAGGTCGTCTCTAAGGACCTTTCTGGCCCGACAGTCTTTAGGACATTGAGAATCAAAGTGTGGGAAGAACAAGAACCTAAAAGGATTTGCAGTTCAGTGTGAAAGCCAGGTTATTTATTTCTCATGGCCCACAGATCTCTTTATGTTCGGAGTTCAGTCAGGCTTTCAGCTATGGACCTGGCTGGAGACCTGGCTAGAGACCCCTCCTCCCTAGCCCCTTTCTAGCCTCACCTGCACTTCACGACCTGAAGGCAAGAGACCAAATTCAGCCACAGCCCTCCCTCTGGAGGGTGGGAGGCAGGGGCTTGTCTCTTAAACAAAGGCAAAGGATCAACGAGGAATAAGACACGTTCTCAAATCTATGTGCCCCACTTGGTTTTTCTTATCCAATTCATCTATCCATCCATTCATTCTTTAAAAACTGTTTCTTGACCACGCTATATGCCTGGTGCTCTGCTGGGGGCTGGAGTTACAACAGAGGATAAAACAGATATGGTTTCAGACCTCATGTTGGCTTACATTCTACTTGGGAGGAGAATGGGATAGACCATAAATAGGTAGATAAATAAATGAATGACAGTATCTAAAATTGTGAAAAGTAACCAAAGAATAATTAAACATACAATAGCAGAACAAAGTGATGGTGGTCTTCTTCTTCCTACTGTCCTCAAGATGAACTCCAAGGTCATCAAAGCCCATCCCCATCTGCCCTTGTTTACCGTCCCAACCTTGTCTCTTGCCACCTCTTCCCTCCAGCCCCAAAGAACATGGAGAATCAAAGCTGGGAAAGGCCAACCAGCCTTTGATCACATGGGTCCTTCTTCCTCAAACAAGCTTTGCCTTTTGCCCTACTACTTTCATGTCTCTGACCCAGCCAGCTTATGAGGTCCTTCCACCTGGAAGCTAGCCCTGCCACCACTGATCCTGGGTTAGCTGTCCCCTGTGCTGTCACAGTCTTCACAAGTGCATTGTTATTCTGTGCAGCCAGGTGGCTATCATCCACTCACCAGTCTGGGAGCTCCTGGACGTCAGGAATCATGTTTTATGTTTTATTTGTTCTGAGTGGTTGACTCCTCAGCAGTTGGCACAGTGCCTATCAAGTAGTAGGCACTTAATAAAAACCTGTTGAGTTAATTAACACTAGTAAGTTTAAGTGCTCAGTCATACGAGGAAAAGGCATTGGCAAGATGTGGTTTTGGAGACCAAGACTGAATTGGAAGGGGAAAACCTCAATCCTTGCTGGAGTTCATATTTTGGAGTCTTTCAGTCCTTCAACCCTCACCCTCTTTCAGAGCCGCCTTAATGGCTTATTAGTGGGTGGTAGGTAGGGAAGAAATTATTGACCTCATTTAACAGCAGGGAAAGGTCACTCCTCCCCCAAATGGGAGACATCATGGACCCCAACCTCCTCATCTTGCTGAGGATGTGGGATGGGGTAGTAATATGCAGACTCTGAACTGAGTGTCCTTGTTCATTTAAATCAAAATAACCATTTGAGGGGGAGAGCAACCACAACGGAGGAAACAACACGATTAAGCCATAGTCTGACCTCACTCTGTAACCCAACTCCAGCTGGTAAACAACTCAGGGGCACCACCCCATTTATCCTCAGGAACCTCTCCCCTGGGGTCAGTCTATGAGAAACTGCAATTATAGACTGATGCACACAGACAAAACCTCTCACTTCTAATTTCTTCATTTCAGAGTTGAGAGGAGTCCAAGGCTGAGAGAGAAGAAGCTAGTCTGCAGCATGTACTAGGATCAGGACTCCAGTCTCAGGCCAAACCTTTCTCAAGTACACCTCCTAAGTTCCCTTGAGAAGAACATTCTAAGTTGGGGACAGGGTAAGAATGATGTAGGGGAGGGACCCCCAACCCGCAGAGATCCTCAATGAAATGAAAACTTCCCAGGAAGTTTGTGCAAGGTAGGAGAAGGCTGGCTAGTGTCCTATAGGGCACAAAAGCCTCAATAGCCTTCCTCCAAGATCTTTTATTGTGTGGTAAACTTAAGGGCATATAGCATGCCAATAAAGCTCATCAATCAATGTTCAATAGAGCTGACTACAGATATCATTCAGGGGTAACATTTTAACAGAATAACATTTGAAGGAACATTGAGATCCCCTCAGGTCAGGATGTCTTTGTGTCTTTGGACACAAAGATTTTAGATGACCATAAAATAGGGAGGGTGAGTTCACTTCTGAGTTAAGGTTTAACGTCTGCTGCTGGTACAACAAACCAATCAAGGGAGATCAAAGCACAGGGCAAGCTTCAAAAGTTATATGGAATGTTCTTATGGCCAGATTTACACCAGGATCCCCTGGTTACAGCATTGAGGCCTGTATGCACCCAGCTTTCCCGGCTTCCTGGTCAGATCTTATAGGCTTGGCCTGGCCTGCATGGGGCTTCATGCCCCGAAACCTTCCCAGGGGGACCCTGACAGATGTGGACCTGACTTGGCCATTTTAAAGCTGGGATCCTGATGGGAGAAAAGGGAGAGGAGTGCTAATAAGCCACCTGACCCATCTGGTGGTCCTACTTGTAGGATTTATTGGTTCCCTCTAGAACTCATTGGTTTTGTGCATGCTAGTTAACCCACAAGCTGTAGGAAGTGGGTTATTTACTCTTTAGTGACTGTTTATAAAGGTTGTTATTGCCACTCCCAGCTAACAATAAGGGTGGGTGGAGTGAGGTTAGCAGAGGCATAGGTAAAGAATCCTACTAAGAAATGTGGGAAAGGGTACTTGTTTTAGGTTCCAGAAACAGAACATCAAGAGAAGAGAAGGATCTTTTATTGTTTGTTTCAGAGGGAGGGTTGGGGGGAAGGAAGGGAGAAAAGAGAGGGAGAGAAACATGGATCAATTTGCCTCTCATACATGCCCTGACCAGGACCAGGGACCAAACCTGCTACCAGGCATGTACCCTTACTGGGTATCAAACCTGTGACTTTTCAGTTTGTGGGATGACACCTGACCAGCTGAGCCTCACCAACTAGGGTGCAAAGGGGCATTTTGACTGAAAGCTTGGAACTGTATCCAGCCTAGGTCTGACTCATAAACACCTGTATTTGCTGTGGGACCCTAGACAGATCACTCAGTCTCTCTCAGCTGCAGCCTCTCAGGTGAGAGGGTTGAATGAGATAGTTTCTAGGGACTCTTCCCCTTTTTATAACTCTCCCTCCAACAAAGCTGACTTTGGAGGGAGTAGGGATCAGTAACTACATTTCCCCATGTGCCAGGGCCTGTATTTACCAGGCCAAGTCCTGTTGAAACTAAACCAGGAGACTGAAGAAGAATTAAGAAAGCAGGCCTAAGACTGCTATTCTTAGACAGATCTGATTGCACGGTTGGTCCTTGGTCGGCCATTAGGAACTTTGATTTCAGGAGGATTTCTATTGTTCCCAGAACTAATAAGAGTGGCTCACTGAACCTCAACTGTTGGCACTAACAATATGGCTTGTGCTCTGCTTTCCTCCTGGGAGCCTGCAATTCTATGCTAGGCAGAGGATGCCCGCATGGCGAGCCCCCAGTAGAAACCTGGAGCACCGAGTCTTTAAGGAGCGTTCCTGGTAGACAGCACTTCACACGTGTTGTTATGGTTTATTGTTAGAGGAATTAAGCTCATCCTGTGTGGCTGCCCTGGGAGAGGACTCTTAGGAGCTTGTACACATTGCTTCCAGACTTTATCCCATGCACCTTTTCCCTTTGCTGATTTTGCTTTATATCCTTGTGTGATATATTCACACAATAAATTATTCACACAATAAATCATTGTGTGAATGTGATCACAGGCTGAGCTCTGTGAGTCCTCCTAGTGAGTCACTGAACCGGGAGGTGGTCTTGGAGACCTACGACAGTAGACAGGCCTAGATTTCAGAGACCATAACCACATACCGATCTCTTATGAATAGATAGCTTCAACCGGCCCTGTCCAACAGAAATATAATATCAGTTCCATATATAATTCTAAATGTTTCTAGAAGTCACACTTTAAAATAAAAAAACAAGTGAAGTTAATTTCAAGAAAAGTGTTTTCTTAACCCACTATATAAAAATATTTAACATTTCAACGTGTAATATTTATTAAAGAGTTGAGATATTTTTAGATTCTTTTTTTCATATGAACTCTTCAAAAACTAGTGTATATTTTATATTAATAGCACATCTCAATTTGGACTAGACACATTTCAAGCGCTCACTGGCCACACCCATCTAGTGACTTATGCTGACCGCATAAGTTTAAGGGATTAATGACAGGAACTCCGAAGACAGTACCTCTGGGTCAGAATCCGAGTTCTGCCACCTAGCAACTGCATGATATTTAACTTCTCTATATATGTGTTTCCTCACCTATAAAATGGGGATAATAATGTTAGCTACCTCATGAGGGTATAGAAACCTCAAAAACGCACAAATCAAAACGCAGTACCTGGTGCATAGGGGATGTTGGGTGAAGAATGCTGGCTGATATTCTTAAAACCCAAAAGCTTAGCCCTTAAGGTCAACTTGCCAGACTCCTCACTCCACGGATGAGAAAACTGAGGTTCAGAGTTTGAAAGTCATGGGTGTCAAAGGCAAAGGCTGGAGGCAACTCTCCTCTTGACAGACTTCTGTCTCCTGGCTGGCTCTGACACCGTCTGCCACTTCTTTAGAAAACCAGCCTGTGGCCCTCCCTGGATTCTGCAAGTTTGTGTTGATTGCAAAACAGGGCCGCTATTTGAAGTTGGCCTTGAAGCGATGGGGGCTGGGCCTCCCTGCTCTTGCCTCCCTGTTCTTGCCATTAGTTGGGCTGGCTGACCTCATCGCTGAGTTCAACACTTACTCAACAACCATAGGGCTGGATTCCGTTGTTTTGGCTTTTACAGCTTTTAGTGTTTATTCACGGGTGATCTATGTTCCCTGGAGACGCAGAGCACTAGCACTTTTTTTTTAAGCCTCCTCCTAAGTCATCGGCGGTCCCTATTCAGTCACCACGCGTACTCATACGTGCTGGATAAGTAGTGAGCTCCCCGTACGTCTCAGAAAAAGAAGATGAATAGCGACGCAGGTGCCCATTTGTCTGGGATGTAGCAGAGCACTTTCTCAGGATGGAAGCAAAACCAGTTTAAGATTTATCTACAGCATCTCTAGCCACCCTTCCTTTCCCAAAATCCAATGCAGATCATCTCCTCTCCTCTGACAAGCTCACTCAGAATAACTCACGTGGCTCAGTCTTACTAGCAGGTGGAATCAGACCAGTTTAGTGGGCTCAAACTTGTTAGCAGGTATCGACCTGAAGCTCTGCTTGTTCTTTATGCTAAATAGTATTTTATTTATTTAATAGATATTTATCAAGCATCGACCGTGTAGGAAGCCCTGTGCAAAGTCCTGGGAGTGAAGTTTTTCTGTGCCTTATGATTTAGTGTGAAAAACAGGCAAGAAATGACGATCAAGTAACAAAGGGTTAATCGAGAAAGTGTCAAATGCTCTAGAAACTATAAGGGGACCTGAACTATAACAAGAGGGCTACATAAGGAGACTTGAAGAAAATTCTGAAGAGGTGACAGTGAAGTTGAGACCTGAAGAATGGCGGAAGAGTGCCGTTAAAGAGAGCACGGTGCTCTCAGTGCAGCAGAGAGAAAACCTGGAGGTGGGCAGGACTGGCAGGCTGGAAGAACCCGCTCGAGGCCAGCACAGCCAGGATGTGGAGGAGGGCGGCAGGACTTTGAGGACCAGGTCTGAAGCACTAAGGAGTTTGGACTTTAACCTGAGGGCAAGAGGAAACAGCCTGGTGGAGAATAACATCTTTCAAACCCTAGGGTGCGTGGGAACAAATCGACCAAAATGTGCTTTAAAAGCTGGTGGTGGGAAGACTGAAAAGTAGTTTTCCTCCTTGCCTCTGGGCACTTTGTATTGAGGCTTTGTACCGAGGCTTTGTGCCTAGGCGGAGACCTCCTTTGCAATTTGTCTGTAGCCTAAAGGCCTCTTCAGAGACAGGGCATGCTCCCCGCACCTCTCACCCCAACTGTCCATGAAACCAGGACTCCCGCCTTTAGATCCTTGGAACTGGAGGGCCACAGAGAACACCACTGAGAGACTGTCAAAGATCCCTGTTTAACAGATGGGCCCACTGAGGCCCAGGGAAGGAAAGCAACTTGTCCATGGCCCCAGAGCAAGTCTCATACCTCTAGGGCTTTCCCGTTTCCCCCAGGGAAACTGAACAGCAGGGCCGGGACTAGGGTGAGGCATGCCAAGCGCATAGACAGCAAAATTTAAGGAGATGCTTCCTCTCAGGTGCCAGCTCTGCGCTTGCATGACCGTAGGTGCCCACTTGCCTCATTCTAGTCCTTCCTCACTGTATTGGATATACCTTGAGGGCAGGGGTTATAATTTCCAGAAAACTCATCGACATCTCTCACGATGTTAACATGATGCTAGGCACACATTTGAAGGGTCGCTAGATAGCTACAGATGCATCTGTACAATGGATTTCTGACAAATTGATAGGTAAACAGATGTTTGTGCCTTTGGGTATATAAGACAATCAAAAGGTAACAGAACAAAGTGAAGGGGAGCTGAGACTGGATTCTCTAGAGACCTGGATTCTGGACTCCTCTCTGCCACCTGTTTACCATGGGAACTTGGGTAAATTGTTCCCATCTCCGGGCTTCAGTGAAATGAGGTGGTTGAAAAAATCCCATTTATTGAGTACATATGCTGTGTCAGCCACTGTTCAAATGTTTCTGTGCTTTAACTCATTTACAGACTCCCTGGCTTTCAAGGTTCACTTCAGCAGCTGCGGTTTGAGGTAAGGAGGGCTTCACAGAGAACATGGGACTGGAGACTGATCTTCCAAACTCCCGTGGGAACGCAATATCTTAAATCATAATAAACATGTGGTCTCTTAAGGTATCTCTCCATCAGAAGACGGAGATTCACCAGTCTCAGAATCACCTCTGGAACACATCTGAAGGCAGATTCCCAGCCTCTGCCCCCGAGATTCTAAGTCAGTGATTCTGAAGTGGGGCCTGGAAAAAAATCTGCATTACAAGCTTCCTAGGTAGTCAGATAGACTTGGAAAGCACTGATCTCACCGAATTCCCCTACCTGTGGGCCAAATCAAACCTAGGCAACACGGACATGGAGCTGCCTGACCTGATGATCAGTATCTCCAAGCAGAGAAATTAATTGACTGAGTAATACAGCCAACGTTAGGCCCCAGTTGTGGTCTAGGCTTTGTTCCAGGTGCTAATTATGGTCCCTACCCTGGTAGGACTCCTGGTCTGTCACATATTTTAGAAGTAAGTCATCTAGCTAGAACCAGCAGGGCCTTAGAAAGCATCAGCCTGAATAATAATAATAATAATAATAATATAATAAAATCTCATTTATAACTTTTCAAGTTTTGCCATTGTTTTCAGTCATTTCATTACTACTAATTAGTATTTATTGAGTAAATGTATGGCTATTACTAAGGACTAAATTACTAAAGCAAAGAAAAAAGAAATTAGCCAATCCCATTGTACAGTTGGGGAAACTGAGGCGCAGAGAGGGAACGCAACTTGCTCAAGACTCTACAGGGTGTACATGTGTCTCCTGCTCCCCAAGCAGCTGAGGTATCTCAATGTCCTCCCAGGAGGGTCTGCTTTCAAAATCCTATGGCCACCAGTTTGCTTATTAAAACATTAAACCCACACAGAGCAAATGTTCCTGGAAGTCTCACTTCAGACCTTGCTGACATGTTAAGGCCTCAACATACCTTCCACCGGAATGGGGGCAGGAGGCACGGGAACACCGCGGGGTGTTTTAAAGCCTCCGAGTAGGAAATGCTCCTTCCATCAGGTCTTCGGTGCGTCTGCAGCCCTGGCTGCGCTGGCAGGCACTGTGCCAGCCACCTCCTGCACTTTAGAACCAAAAGGAGAGGAGGCCGCCTCCCGGTGCGCAAGGGCCGCGCTCCCACCTCTCTGCCCGGACTTGCTGACGTCGCCGGCGCCCGGGCCAGGGGGAGTAGTGGGGGGGAGTGGGTAAATAGTGCCCGCCCCTGAAACGCCAGCCGCCCTGCGATTGGCTACAAGGACTCCGGGCCGGTCCCGGATTGGTCATCACCGAGGGCTTGAAAGGTGGCTGAGGGAGCTGGACACCTCAGTCAGACGGTGGCCCGGGATCAGACAGCGTCTCCGGGAGCCCGGGACGCCCCCGCAGTCCACCATGGCCCGGCTGCTCCGGGCATCCTGCCTTTTGTCCCTGCTCCTGGCCGGCTTCGTCCCGCCGAGCAGGGGGCAGGAGAACTCGAAGGTGAGTGAGACCCCGGGGTGGGGGACTTAACGCGCTGAGCCCCGAGGTGCCCATCTCCCTGGCTCCCCGGCAGAAGGGTGAAAGGAACGCCCTATACTCTGGTTGCCTCCCTCTCCTGCGCCGGGACCCCTACCCCCGGACCATCGGTCTCCTCCCAGTTTCACCTGTGGAAGCCCTGGGTGCCCCGGGTGGGCAGGGTGAATAGGGGAGCAAAGTCCTTCTCCCTGAGTTCGCGATTTCTTCCCCGTGGCTACCTCGGGGTCGCCTTGCTACGTAGACGTTTGCCACCTCTGGCTCCGGGGTGCGGTCACAGAAAAAGGCCTAGAGCCTTGACACTGGGAGACTGACAGGCCCCAGGGGTAAGGGGGCGAGAATTGCAGCTGGGTGGTCCCCTACTGTGAAGAATTGCCTTGGGGGTTCTTCTAGCCCAAAAATCAACGCAGGTTGGATTGCACTTGGATTTGGGGCATTGGTAGAAGAGGAGGAGATCTGTGACAGAAAGAGCTCTGGAGTAGCTGTGCACAGCACCCAGGCCCCTGACTAGACCCCTGCTCCTTTCTGGGCCTGTTTCTCCATCCTCGGGAGGTGTGTAGGGGGTGGGGGGACAGTGACACAATGCAGCTGATGATTTCAAAAGGGACACTTGGAGAAGTGTCCTCGTGCACACACACACCATGCTTGCGTTAACTAGAGAAGCGTTGAGCTCCTGGGTTTCTAATATCTTCTGGGTCTTTATTCTGAGATCTTAAGAGCCTGTGAATCTGTTTTCAAAATCTTATCCACTGCTTAGGAAGCCCATTCCAAGCACAGGATTCCTTCTGTCTGTTTCTATCCCATCCTGTCCTCAGCCTGAATCCCATTCAGAGTGTCTCTCCTTGGAGTCAGCCTAGAGACCAAGTGGCTATCAAGCCACTTCCTCCAAGCTTCCTCCTTTGTGTCTGAGCCAACTCAAACAGCATTTTCCAGGAAAGTGAGGGGCTGATTTTGAGATTAGGTTGTGGAGTGGAACTGGGGACAGATCATGCAGGCCTGCGCCATGGAGTCAGTCCTATACTCTCAGTTTGGGAACAGCCAGAGAAGGGAAGATTGAGTCCTGCCTTGGGAAGGAAGGCTGAAGGTAAGAACATGGACCCCATGAATAAGTCATCATAGCTGTGTGTTCTCTGCAGAACTCTGGGGGGTTCCGAGAGAACAGGACAGGTATGGTCTAGAAAAATCCTAGGATGAGCCATGATTATATCAGATGCTACTAGCTAGGACTAATGAGAGTTTGGGCATCCCATCTCTCTTCCCATGTTCTTAAGAGAATTAAGATGTCATTACATTACCCTGGTTCTAGGACTCAACCACTTACCTTATCCGCACTCCAGGGCCAAGAAGTGGGGCATGTGGAACATGGGATGGACCAAAGGTGATGACCCCAAAGAGCTGTTTGCCCCTCCCAATTTAAAGGCATGGCTAGAGAACAAAGGGAATCCTTCTTTCCTTGCTGTGTCCCCTCTCCAGTCCAGCTTCAGGCTGCCCAGACTCCCTGTCCTTGCTATACAAAAGGACTACGCAGAAGCTGGAGACAGTAACAACTGCTGACATGCACAGGATCCTAGTAACCGCTGGTTTCTAGGTGACTAAACCAGGCAGAGAGAATCATGGAAACACAGGCTGACGGAGCTGAAGAGCCCTCAAGATAGCACTGAATCTGACCCCGTCTCACAATGGAGGAGCCGGGAAAGGAATGGCCACAGAGTCCGAGGCCCAGAGCTCAGTTCTCTGGCCCCCATCAAGTCACCCTTTCACAGCATCACGTGGATGGGAGTGGTTAGATAGGAGAGGAAAAGGATACAAGACCAGCAGCCCTACCCACAAGCTGAATCCCTACACTCCTCCCACTCTTGCTGTCGGCGCTCTCCTATCTTGTCCAACTGGGGGAGGATTGAGGCACTCCCGCTGCCTCCCTCCTGTCTTCTCCAGCCTCCCCTGCTGAAGGTGCAGAGCCCTGGGGCTCCTTGGGCCCAGAAGAGAGACAGGGGCTCACCTAACTGGGCTGCAATGTTGAGGGTGAACCATGTTCTTCTTGACCCCGTACCCTCTGACACCCCTTCCCCTCAATTGGTCTGGTCCTTCCTGGTGGAGAGGCCCTGCCAGTGCTTCGTCCTCTTTAGACTTGGCCAGGGAACATCTTGACAGTAATGTGGGAACAACGGGCCCTTTGCCCTAGCTGCAGGCGGAATAATCAATATCCCTTGATATGGAGATTTCTTTCCAAGAGGTTTTCAAGACAGTTGGATCTGCCAAAGGATTCTCGCAGCCATTTGGGGAGGCTCAGGGAGTGAACGTGACTCGCCCAGGGCTTCACAGCCAGCAAAGGCTAAAACCTGATGGGAGGAGATTCCGCTTGCCCCACCCCTACCCTGCCACTGTGCCCAGGAGTTGATCGGCCTGTTGTTTTCAAGCTTTCATTTTTTGGACAGCCTCTTGGCTCTCCATCCCATGCTCCATTTCCCAGAGTTTGTTTTCCAATCAGGTGGTGAGGAGGAGGTGCAGGGGTGTGCAGGGAGGCCTGGCTGCTGTACCTCTGTGGCCAGCTGCGGTGTATTTGTTGCGCCCTGTGTTGTTTGTGTTGTGAAATGGAACTGATCCCAGCTGGGGCCAAGGAGGCCCAGGGGCTTAGGCCTACGGCCTGCCTTTCCCACCAAGCCACAGGCATGGAATGTTAGACTCCTGTAAAGCAAGGAATTTTCACCAAAGCCAAGAGAGCTTGTGGCTGTTGGGGAATGGAGGGACCCAGCCTCACCTGGCCAGCAGGCCTGTGGCATCTTCAAGGCATAGGTGACTTTTCTTCTCCCTCCTGGAGCCATGCCCTGCCAGCCCAGGTGTCTCCCTTCACCCAGCTGAGCAGAGGTATCTCACCTTAACAGCATGCCTTCTGGACTTGAGGGGAACAGAGGGCGTGGATTTGCCTCTGAAACTCCCATCACCTGTCTCCATCTCTCCCAGTTAGTTTGTCTTCGCACCTCGAGTAGGTAGTCAGGGCCAGAAAGCACCTTAGAGATGGCAAGCTCTTTTTCTTCCCATCTATAGTAGCCTCCCTGCTGATTGTGCTATTAATGCCATGGCATCCTTCCCAGAGTAGACGCCAATCTTTGTAATCTGGGCCAGAAATGAGGGAGGGGCTGAGTGGAATCAAATGCAACCTCATGCTTGCTAGCAGTAACCCCATGGATAGGATACTGTCAAGCCATCATGATTGAGAATAGAATAGCGATCCAGTTCAAGGTTCTCAGTTTGTGTAAGAGGAAACTGAGGCCCAGAGAAGAGAAAGGGCCAATCCAGAACCACACAGGTCATGTGGCAGAGCAGGACATCGAATTCAGGCCCACCCACCTACAGTCCATTGTCCTGTTCTTACTTGTCCTGGAGCGGTGGTTGGGCAGAGAGGAAGGCATAAGGGTCATCATTGCAACCGCTCACTTACAAGGACATCTAATATATGTGTGAGGTGCTGTTCTTTACCTTATCTCATGGCAGGCCTATCCCCATTCCTGCTTCTACTCCTACATCCCTGTAACAACAGCCTCAGCTTTCCAGTCTTCCAGGTTTGGGATCTCTGAATCATCCCTTTCCATACCGCCATGTCCTTCTTTTTGTTCAGGCAGGGCGTCCTTTACAATGGTCTAGTTCAGGCCCTCATCTCAGGTGCCCAGATTATTGCAACAGCCATCAATCCAGTAGCACAGCCATCGGTATCAGGGAAGTCTACCTCAGGGCCTGGTAAATATTTATAAGTCGGCATGTGCTATGAAGTCATGGTTATAGTAAATCATTCTCGAGGTTTCCATAGCATTCACCGGCCTGTTAAGCACTTTCACAATCATTACTTTGCACAAGGAATTAGGAGACCTCAGTTCTAATTCCTCCAGCTCCGAAGCTTGGAGTGGTCTTGGGATCTTTCATGAGGTTCAACTCGGAGATATCCCAGTTCCCTTCCAGCTCTCACGCTCCCCGGTGCTGCTCTTCTGTTGCAGACGGACTGCTACCCTAATGTGAGCGGCACCATCTATGACTACGGGGCCCTCACCCTCAATGGGGAGGAATACATCCCCTTCAAGCAGTACGCTGGCAAATACGTCCTCTTTGTCAACGTGGCTAGCTACTGAGGCCTGACGGGCCAATACGTTGGTAAGAGATGCTCCGCCACTGCCACCCCGCCCAGGTTTTATGATCTCTAGTGTCCCCACTCCTTTCTTTTTAGCTGGGATGGAGTATAGAGGGATCATGAAGGAAAAAGCCCCGAGGTTGAGCATAATCAGCTTCGAGGGGCTGGAAGGAGATATAGGCTATCTGAATGATCTTTTTGGCAGCTAAAGGCCAATTCCTGCAAGTGGACTGATGGGCTGGGGGGCTCAGTGGTCAGGGGGGGCTCAGTCTAGAATGCTTCTGTCAGGCCACTGGAATAGAGCAGTGTGTTCATGCAGGAGATGGGTTGGCACTGGCCTTGTATAAGAGGCCAGGGGCCACCGAGGGAGCTGGGCCAGGGCCTCCCTCGGATCCCTGAATTCCCAGAGTGTAGGAGGGACATGAGGGCCCCTCCCTACTCCCAGGGAAGTCCTCTGCCTTCTCCCAGGGACGGATATATTTTGCTTCAGGAAACTTAATCCTGATGGAGTCTGGTCCAGTGGTGGACTTCGGCAGTGGGTGGAGTGAGGCACTCCATCCCTTTCTTCTCCCCTCAAACCTCCAACCCATCCAGCTTCAAGTCAGGAGGGTGGGCTTGAACCCCAGCATTGCCATGTTCACAGGAACCTTGGGCAGCTCCCCCCCGTCAGGCCCCAGGGATTTCAGGTGTACGATGGGCAAGCAGGAGGTGGTATGATGAGGCAGGGCTCCTGGCCAGGCTGCCCAGCCTCTTTCTCTCTCCCTGCCCAGAACTGAATGCACTACAAGAAGAGCTTGCATCATTTGGCCTGGTCATTCTGGGCTTCCCCTGCAACCAATTTGGACAACAGGAGCCAGGAGAGAACTCGGAGATCCTACCTACCCTCAAGTGAGTGCTCACTCAGAGTCCAGGGAACACTGCTCCAGCACAGCCAGCCTTGGGTCCCAGTCCAGGCAGTGCATACATCAGCCCTCAAGAACTCCTTGCCCGGTGCAGGAACCCCATTTAGTGATGAGGGGAGGAGGGGACAGGAGAGGAACAGGGACAGGAATGACTGGTTGCAAGTGCATGATGGGGGTAGGAGAGTGCAGGCTGGGGGAGAGGTTACTGAGAAGGCTCCAAACTGGGGACTGCAGGCCCCACATTATGCCTATACCCATCCAGTATTCATTGGCTCCCACTGCCCCCTGTGGAGTCCAATCCAGATTTCCAATCCCCTGCCCCGTTCTGTCCCTCTGCCTTATTTCTGAGCCCTGTGCCCGTCCACCTCCTTGGGACCCACCTAAGAACATTCTTTGTAGGCATGTCCGGCCAGGTGGGGGCTTTGTCCCCAATTTCCAACTCTTTGAGAAAGGAGATGTGAACGGGGAGAAAGAGCAAAAGGTCTACACCTTCCTGAAGGTGAGTAAGCAGCCCTACACCGTCTTGAAGGTGAGTGCGCAGCCGCTGCTGGCGCTGGGCAGGGCCGCAGCCCCTCAGGGCTCCAGCCAGGCAGGGGCAAGTCCTGTGCTGCCTTGCCCTGTCCTCAGGCTCACTGGGAATTTCTTCACCTCTATCACTCCAGCTAGAGGGCTTTGCACACCCTAGGATGTCATCAGCCTATTACAAGAAGGCCCGGGTAGGGCTCAGAGGGACAAGTGAAAGGTATCACAATCTGCTAGAGCCAAGATGGCTCTGGGATCTAACATCTGACCTCCCCAACTGGAGCTCTTTGCTCTGCATCAGGCTGTTCTGCCCTGGGGAAAAAGGTGGGAGGGGCCCGAAGGCAGGTTAACATTACCCCTCTCTCTTCCAGAACGCCTGTCCTCCCACCTCGGAGCTCGTGGGCAACCCTAAACGCCTTTTCTGGGAACCCATGAAGATCCATGACATCCGCTGGAACTTTGAGAAGTTCCTGGTGGGGCCAGATGGTAAACCCATCATGCGCTGGTACCACAGGACCGCAGTCAGCAGCATCAAGAGGGACATCCAGGCCCGTTTAGGGCTGGCGACAATCCTGTAGTCCAGGAGGAAGTAATCGAGGCCTGGCCCACCCCACATCCACCATGCAGATCCAGGGAGGGTCTGTTCAGGAAGGAATCCATTTCTCCAGCCACACCACATTCCCACCACAGATCCCTTCCTATTATACAAGGCCCCAGCCTGACACAGAACTGTGCATACAATTATGTCTGCCTCCATGCCTACAGGTATGTGACCATGTGTGTAAATGCACTCAAGTGTACAGCCGCATGTGTCCACCTGCGTTAATACCCAGGAATGTGTTCCACTGTGCCCACAGCTATGTGCTGTGGAGAATGCTAGAGAACACCCCCTTCCCCCCACTTCTCTGCTCCAGTGACAATTCACTTTCAGCTGAACCCAAAGGGAAAAAACAGCTCTAGATCTGATAATTCTGCTCTACCTGGACCTCAGCTTTGGGGCCAGCACCTCCCACTGCCTCTTAATACCACCACTGAAGTGCCCAGAAATTTCTGGACCTACCACACTGCCCAACCTCCCTCCTCTCCACTGGACAGCCTCTCCTTCCTGAAGGGCCCTCCCAAGCCCCCTACCCCACCCCACAGCGCTCCCTGAACAGCCAAGGCAGACGTGAGAGTGAGGGCCACGTTCCCCAGGTCAGGAGTGGTGTCTTCATGAAGGAGAGGCCCGAAGCCCTTGCAGGCGGACCTCCCCTGAGCCTGTCTGAAGGGCCAGCCCTTAGTGCATTCAGGCTGAAGCCCGCAGGCAGGGATGCCACCCTTGCTACTTGGGAGGATGTGTCCTCACCCCTCGCCCTGACCCACTGGCATTGGACTCATCCCTGTGCGCCCAGTAAAGGCCTTTCCGCAGCAGCTGAGCCGACTGTGGTGCTTCTTCAGTGGGGCCTCCCGCCGGGGTTGGGGTGGGGAAAGACAAAGGGAGCACTTTGGTGCTTAGCTTTTTGGTTCCTACCTCGGCCCACTCTGCTGCTCATTCAGCACTTGGAGTTTATAAAACATCTATTCTGATTCCCTCCCACAATTCTCCAAGGCGACCAGGGCTGAGATGAGGTGTTCCGTTGGCAGGTGAGGGGACTGAGGTGCACAGAAGGCCCAGGCCTTGCACAGTGTCTCCTGATGAGTGAGGTGCAGGACTGGAATTTATTTATCTATCTATTTATTAAAGGTTTTATTATTTCCAGAAGAGGGGAAGGGAGAGAGGCAGAGAGGGAGGGAAACATCAATGTATGGTTGCCTTTCACCTGTCTCCAGCTACAGACCTGGCTGGAGACCTGGCTTGCAACCTGGTTATGTGCCCTGGCTGGGGAATCGAACCAGCGACCTCTGGGTTCGCAGGCC